>JALPQI010001596.1:0-123560 GCA_025490895.1 Thaumatotibia leucotreta | reverse complement strand
TTATACGCGAGTTTATCCGTTTTCATAGTTTTATTTCATGTGTAATCCTCGTGGTAACCGAAAAAAATAAAATGACTGTACGTACTTGTAAACTCAAGCTTACCTTAGATCATTCTCAAGGAGGAATGTTCGACCTACTATCGGAGCTGGAGATCATTAAGAGCAAACGTGTCGGTATTTATGAATGGCGGGTTGGGAATCGTGGGGCTGCTATTTCAATATCGCTTGCTCTTCCATAGGCATTACCTAGCCATTTATTTTAAACTATAGATTATACAGGGTGAATGGAAGACCTGTATAAAACTTTAAGATGAAACCTACAAAAATACCCATTTCAAAATGGGTATTTTTTTTACAGATTATACACGATGAATTGAAGACCCATTTCACAATGGGTATTTTTTTGTAGGTCTATAAAATATTGCTATTTATTTCTAACAGTCTACCGGCCGTTGAAGATAATTTTATTTCGTCATTTATATTAATTTTGGAATTTGTTTGAAAAAAAATTATTCGTGTGCTATTTTTCAAGAAATGTAGTCATATTAGCTGCAAATAAAACTAATTATGACCATTTATGGCACCAGATTGTCTTACCACGAGAACATAATATTATTACCATATTAATATCGAATTCTAGTAAGTGCCTTATTTGTACGTAGGTAACGTTTCCAGTAATTTTATAAATTAACTATTTAAAATATACCTACCACTGACACTGATTTTAATGTTATTTTTCTAATTTTGTAACTGAATGTAACATAAAAGGAATTTATTGCTGTATATTGTACATGTACAACCCAGTGATCAACTTACTGCTTTTTTTATTTTTCTGGCATTGCTTGTATGACTTGTATTTGTGTTTGCTAATTTCAATAAAAGGTCACAGGACAGGCTCAGCCTAGTGCCAGGGTGACTTCCAATATTTTGTAAAATGTGTTTTTATGGATCTTTTTTTAAATATTAAATATAAATGAACGTATGGGCATGAACTCATACAGCTTCTATTATTAGACAAGACTATTATCTTAACAGTAAAATCATTTTAAGGCACCATTCATTATAAATGGCTATTACGGAATTCTGTGAATTTCTTAATTCTGTAAAAACAGATTACTAATTAGTAATTTACTCGTCTTAATGAAGTCTATCGATTTCACGGTTCGTAAGGTGCGTTGTTGATACTAAAACGAACGCGTTTTATGAAAATGAGTAGGTATTTGAGATGGATAATCACGTTTTTGAAGTACCTAGCTATACAAGTTAGCTATAAAAGTAAATATACCTATTGACTGCAGAATCATTCACTTAGCACTGACTTATGTTTGTTTTTTGTTCTTCACTGGTAAGTAGTGGGGAAAAATTAAATTTGATAGGTACAGGTAATCAGAGTGCAGTGCACAGATAAATAAATCTATCCACCAGTAATGATTCATGACATGACGCTTAAAAACCTGCGTCCACTTAATGTTCTGACTCGCGTGTATTTATTTTATTTTTATTTTATTTTATATTCCAATAAGTTTCACAGCATAACAGTAAAAACCAAATCACTGTGAACTAAAAATTTACAAAACAAATAGGTACTAAAAAACTATTTCAATTTGGGCGACGACGTAACGACGTGGCTCCGTTGCGTTGTCTGATCTGACGTAGGATTCGGCAGATTGCCCCTGAACTGCCGAAACACGACGCCCTTCGGCCAGAAGTCGGCACTCGCGATGGTGTCCTGCAGCGGGCGCGGCACGCGCACCACAAACGAGCTGAAGTGCACGTAGTGGCGCGACCGCAGCTGCTGCACCCTCAGCGCGAAGCCAGTCTTCCGGCGCACATACTCCACCACATCATCGGGCCCAGCGGAGTAATGCAGGCGCGAAACATAGAGCGCCTTACACGGTGTTGCGACCCGCAAGCCGGAATTAACTGGCTCGGCGGTGTAAAGTTTTCCGAGGCGCCCTGCGCGCCTTGCTCTTCTTTTCCACCAGTGTGAATCCCTCCTTATCCACACTGGTGCGGTTGGACTTTTCCTTAATCGCAACCCGTACTGCACTTCCCTCAGAAGGCAATGAGGCTCGGTGGGCTGCGACGGGCCTACCGGCGACGTCAGCGTAGGCACGGTGACGTAAACTTGAAACAGGAGGCGGCGGCACGCGCGGGGCACGCGCGGGCGGCGCAGCGGCGAGTGCGGCACGTGGTACTGTGTCAGCAACAGGCAAACTGACAGACTCAGCATTTTATAGCCGGCCGGTCATCGCTCCTGAAATTTGATGCCGTCGACCGAGTCGGGACATTCCGCAGACTATTTACTTCGTCACGTAACTCGGCAATAGTTACTTGGGCGGCTTCAAACTTCAAGATGATCTCAGCTAAACTCGTTTTTAGGACCACGATATCCTTAAACAAGCAGCATACGTCGATATTATCCGGGATTTGTACGGAAAGGATAGAGGAATCCTTCGCCACAAACTCCGGAATGCGCTCCTGGTTCTCCTTAAGGATTCTGTTGATGTCCATAAGGGTCTTCCTTCCAGTTTCGTCCCCTTTCCGATGAGGTACATACGTGCCAACAACCCCAAGGGATTGGCACAACACCTGCTTCGCTTCGCAGATGTCTTCGACGGTAAAACTCGAGGCTCGCGTACTAAACTCGACCGCGGATACCGCATCCATCCCTCCCTCCCGCAGCACCTTCTCCTTCTGCTGCAGGAAAGCGAGGAAGTCGTTCACGATGGGTTGACTCGGATTAGAAGCACTCATCGCGTCGATTCGTAAGCAGCGGCGAGGCCGCACTACTATCGTAAATAATATATATTTAATCACTCATCGATGCGTCCACATCGCTTGGCGCATCGCCTGCGAGAGTGTATGTGTGTGTAACACACTGTGTATGGGTGTGTATGGGTGTGTGTATGTGTATGTGGGGGTACTGTTTCGCTAAGCGCTAATACTATGCCGATCACAGACAACATAACGAGGTTATGTTGTCTCATCATCATCATCATCACATCAGCCGAAAGACGTCCACTGCTGAACATAGGCCTCCCCCAAAGATTGCCACAATGACCGGTCCTGCGCCACCCGCATCCCGTGGACTCCTGCGACCTTCACCAGGTCATCGGTCCACCTTGTGGGGGGCCTACCCACGCTACGTCTTCCGGTACGTGGCCGCCACTCAAGAACCTTCCCGCCCCAACGGCCATCGGTTCTACGCGCAATGTGCCCCGCCCACTGCCACTTGAGTTTAGCGATTCGGAGAGCTATTTCGGTTACTTTGGTTCTGCTGCGGATGGTCTCATTTTTAATCCGATCACGCAGAGAGACTCCTAGCATAGCCCTCTCCATCGCCCTTTGGGTGACTTTGAGCCTTCTTATGAGGCCCATTGTAAGCGGCCACGTTTCAGTACCGTATGTCATCACTGGCAACACACACTGATTAAAGACTTTCGTCTTCAAACACTGCGGAATATTGGACGAAAATATGTGTCGTAGCTTCCCGAACGCTGCCCAACCGAGTCGGATTCGACGATTGACCTCTTTCTCGAAGTTGGACCTACCTAACTGGATAGTTTGTCCTAGGTATATATATTCGTCTACAACTTCGAGTGTAAAGTCTCCGATTATTACGGGAGTTGGTGCTACATGGGAATTTGACATGATTTTCGTCTTATCCATGTTCATCCTAAGACCAACTCGCTCGGAGGCTTTACTGAGGTCAACGAGCATAGTACTCAAGTCCTCCAAGGTCTCAGCCAAGACTACTATATCGTCAGCGAATCGAAGGTGAGTGAGGTACTCGCCGTTTATGTTGATGCCCAGCCTTCTCCAGTCCAGAGTCTTAAAGACATCCTCCAGTGCAGCGGTAAACAGCTTAGGCGAGATGACATCTCCTTGCCTAACTCCCCGCTGCAGCAGAATAGGCTTCGAGCTCTGGTCTTGGAGTCGGACTGACATTGTGGCGCTCTCGTACAAACACTTCAACACCTCGATATAGCGGTAGTCGACTTGGCACCGTTGGAGAGACTGTAGTACTGCCCATGTTTCGATCGAATCGAAGGCTTTCTCGTAGTCCACAAACGCTAAACAGAGAGGCAGGTTATATTCTTCGGTCTTCTGTATAACCTGGCGAAGCGTATGGATGTGGTCTACGGTACTAAAGCCTCTTCGGAAACCGGCTTGTTCGGGAGGCTGGAAGTCATCAAGCCTGCGTGCAAGACGATTCGTAATGACTCTTGAAAACAGCTTATAGACATGGCTCAGAAGTGAGATGGGTCGGTAGTTCTTCAATAAAGCGTTGTCACCTTTTTTGAAGAACAGTACCACCACACCTCTGTTCCATGCCTTTGGCGTTCTCCCTTCCAGTAAGACGGAATTGAACAACTTCTGAAGGGCCGTAAGGATCGGTTTACCACCCGCCTTCAGAAGCTCAGCTGTAATTCCGTCCTCCCCAGGCGCCTTGTTATTTTTGAGCTGTTCAAGAGCCATTCTAATCTCGCACAGGCTGATGTCCGGGATGTCTTCTGTATAGTGTCGGGTCAGTCTAGCTCTGAGGTCTTCCGCTAGATCAACTTCGGGTCTGCTAGTTGACGTGTACAGCTGTCCATAAAAACCCTCTATCTCACTCAGCAGCTCAGATCTGGATGTGACGATTCTACCATCCTCAGTCTTTAATTTGGCGAGCTGGCTTTGCCCAACAGACAGATCCCTTGCAAAGACTTTAGAGCCCTTGTTCCGCTCGATGGCTTCTTCTATGCACTTGGTACGGAATTGGCGCATATCGCGTTTGAGGGACTTAGAGATCTGTCTGTTGAGCTGCCGGTATAAAGTCGCATCAACTGAGGATTGTAGAACCAGTTCACTCCTTTTTTCCATTAGTTTCTGAGTGGAGTCTGAGAGCTTTCTGGTCTTATTTGTCCGTTGGGCCTTAAAAAACTTAGACCCAGCGCTATGGACAGCTTCCACAAACCCGTCGTTGAATACGTCCACATCATCGCCTAGGCAATCGAAACGGTTTTGGAGTTCCAGCTGAAAGCTCTCGGGGTTTTGGAGATGGAGTGCAGGACGGAGCGTAGACTTCATCAGTCGCGAGCGTTCTAGCTTAGGACATATATTCAACGTGCCTCTTACCAGGCGGTGATCGATATGTTGTCTGTGATGCCGATAAAAATTATGTCATGGAACTCCTATGCCAGTGACACGCATGTGTGACCGAAAAGATTTTACTCCTATGCCGGCGACCCAACACTAAACTTGTGTCAAAAGTGTTTGTACATTCTATACACCACTATGGGTAACATAATGCCCGAAATGTCAGGATAAATAAACGTAAATTTACGCGATTAAGACCCGTTTGTCGTTAAAATATGAGTGATAATCTTGAAAATTTAAATCAATATAAGATGAGTAAGAACTTAACTTATGCTAGTGGAATATTAGAATATGATTAAGTATTTTATTCCAACTATACTCCAACTAATGTGTGTACTTCAAGTGTTTGTGAACAAATGCTTAAGGCAAATACTGCGCAGCTTTTAGCCCAACTGGATCACAAATGCTCAGCTATGGAGTATCACAAGGTAAACACCCCATTCCACAGACGGAGATAAAAGCACGAAATGGCATTAGATTGGCCATATTTTCAAGAAGCCTAACAACCACATATTATCCAAGATAGCCTTGAACTGTAAATGGCCGGCAAGCGGAAGCCTGGTCGCCCTAAATTCACTTGACGCCAATCCGTGGAGCAAGATAATTATAGGTGTGTTCGACATGGGGTGGGATGAGGTGACCCAAACTGCCCAGGACCGAAGCCAGTGAAAATGATTCGAGCCCTACACCCCAACACCCCCCACCGACAGTAACAGGATGGAAAGAAGAAGATTGGTATCATTGGCATAGGAGTAAGATTTCGTTGATCACAGACGCTTTATCACCGGGGCCAAACGTGTTAAGAACAGTTTAATAAATATTTATAGCTATGACTTTTTATATATACAAATTAAGTAGTAATCGGTTACAATGAATATACAATGATACTAACGACAATCTCACAGCGAGAATAAACAAGCTAGACATGACTACTAATATGAAAGTTCGTAGGGTTAATGGCTTTGATGTAGCCGACCGATTCTTCTTGCTTAGTCGGAAGCTAATAACCATGTGGTAATCGCTCGTGTACGGCAATCAAACGACTGAGTAGCGTTACATCCTATAACTTTAGTGATTACTTGTACGACACAGTTTTAAATGAAACGATAAAATAATAAATGTGATATTAAGTAAGCGGACTGAAGTTGAAGATTCGCCTTCATATATAAATATAAAATATTGAAATGTTTTTTAAAGGTATGTGTTATACAGAGCCACCATCTTGTACATATATTATCAATACAAAAAAAAACGTACAGGAAGAAACCTTGTTTTTACATACTATATACATACATACCTACATCTATAGTGAGTGAATGAAAGCATTTAATAGGTACTTGTCACATCCTAAGCTGTTTTGGTTTTATCACATGATTGTGACTTTTGTCATCATCATCATCATCATCACATCAGCCGAAAGACGTCCACTGCTGAACATAGGCCTCCCCCAAAGATTGCCACAATGACCGGTCCTGCGCCACCCGCATCCAGCGGACTCCCACGACCTTCACCAGGTGACTTTTGTACTTCTATTTAACAATGGGAAATCTCTTTACCATAAATTATTTAAACCATTTATCGATTATATTATCCTATCTATGAATTAATATTGAGATCATAGTTAATCAATGTAATCTACAGATAAATTCCTTAAAATTTAAATAGTGGATGAACCAACTGCAAAATTATTTTCATTCAAACCAAGAACAAATAGGTTCAGCGATCACCGAACTTCAAGCGGTTGGATTTTATTTTAGCCAGAACTGTCTACTCAAATAAGAGATGACAGATGATGATCAAAGAATAAAATTGATTTGTTCTGATCTGAGAATAATTTTCAGATCAGAAATTTTATCCGATCGCAAAAGCGCAAAAGGATAAAGTGCAGAAATTGGCAAAATCTTAGTGATCTTAGAGAAACGTGCCAACGCCAACTTGCGCCATTCGCGTTTACTATGAGTTAGCCGCCTGATATTCAATAACACCTTTTGTAAATTACTATAGAATCTACTCGTCTTGCTAACATCAACATGCCAGTACGAAAGAAATGAGCTTAAAGTATTCTACGCAGACTGCAGAGGCGGCAGGTATTTTCCCAATTAGGTAGGCGTTGCTCTACATTTTGAGTGAGATGACTTCCTCAGTACCAAATGACCCGGTGGGATGGTAGCAAATTTTTGATGTCTTAAAGCCAATTACATAATATATCAGAGCGATATCTCAGAAAATCTGTGATCATTAGGAATTTGAGATTAATTATATTACGACTTGAAAAACTTTACAGAACCTTATTTACTCAAGTGTGAGATGTGGGGAAATAAAATAATATTTTAAACGAGTAAACGGGTTTCTCATAATTGTACCTACACATTTTTATTTGCTTTAAATCTCAAAATAAACGCTTTCTTGATATCCAGCTACGGAATCATAATTAATTAAGCAATCATTGATCGCTTATGTATTACTCATAATTGGCTATGTAAACTTTTCTGAAGGTCTGATTATTATATTTTTCCCTGATAGCCTTCGTTTTAAGGTTCAAGAAAATACGGCTCTTTTATTTGTATGTCCTATAATTTGTTAACAATCGTTTTTGTATTGGTGTTGTGTAAGTGAGATTATTTGTGCAGTTTTATGAACAGAGCCTAATGCTTTCGTCAGCAACAAGTGCAATGAAATAGAAAAAATAAATGAATTATTCATCCATCAAACTGCACAAAATGTCGCCTCACTTACTTAAAAAAAGATTATTAACAATTTATAGGAAATAAAAATAAAAGAACCGTATTTTCTTGAACCTTACGACGACGGCTATCAGCAAAAAATATAATGTTTGTATCTTCGGAAAACTTTACATAGCCAATTCATAATACTAACTGTCAGGTATTTTGTTTTGTTTTAAATCCAAACTAATTATGAAACTAAATTGGAGGAGTAAGTAATCTGAACCGAGACTAATAATATCCACTGACCCGAAAACTCAATTCCCACTAAGATTCTGAACAACCAAGTCTTAGCTTTTACAAATTATTATAACTAAATGGCGACGACAAGTTGTTTTGAATAATACGCTATTGTATTCATAACATTGCTCCTAAGGGTGTTGTAACCTCTCCGCGAAATATTCAGTTATGATTATGCCCTTTTGAAATAACAGCTGTGACTTTGATTAGCATATCATTTTATTATTTGATAAGTTGAAGCATTCAGCGAGATTAAGATCATAAATAGGTAGTCATTGGTTCAGGTAAAACTATAAATTACAAATCATACTACATAATGTCTGATCAAACAAATTTACTGAGAACTATTTTACAATTTTGTTCAATGATATTATTCCAAACTAAAATAGTATATTAATTTAGCGATCCCTAGAATGTCTAATGACTAGTGATGCACATCGGATTTATCGGCCTATCACGTTGACTGGGTCCAGTTGGCAATAAGATAACGCTGATTAATGGCACTTGTTTTACCAAAATTAATGGCGGTGTTCAAATTATTTGATTGACGTCCCCTGTAATTCGAGATGTCTTCAATGAGCTCAATGGTGAAGTATTTAGATTGCGTAGGTTATTGTGTCCATCCATATTTTCAAACTTAAACTCCTACAATTCTAAGTAACTTTCCCATTCGTGCACTCTTCTAAAGGTAACAGGACCAGTTATTACTTAATGAGTTTTCTTCGAAATACGTCTGCCCCCTAAGCTCCTTTGCTCTGCACAAACCTAAAATACTTGTGATATTAAAGCTTAGTTATTTTTTTCCTTTACCATAAATATTATTAGTGTTTTGCTCTTGAAAGACCCACCCAATTTTGCTCAAACGGGTTTTATGCGTAATCCTTTCATAAGGTTTTTTTGTTTACATGAAAACAGTGAGAAACAAATTGCGTTGGTCTGACCAGATTCCCTCCTCTCTTTACTTCACAGTTAATATGACCCTTCACACGCTCCGCGACAGACTGAAACAAACGGATAATAATTGTACTAGAGGTCATGCAAAAGAGCGGTTATGACCCTCAAGACTGAGGAATACGACACAAAGAAGGTTATTTACAACTCAACCGATTTAAGTTTGTACTTTGCTAGAATGCAGCGTAACAGAGAGTTGCAAATTTAGCTTGAAGTACAATTAAATTTGAGGTCAACCGGAGGAAAGGCGTCACAGTTTTTTTTTAGAAATACTATAATCTGATTTAACCGCAAATTATGAAGTAATTAAATATTATTTTATTTTGTCAATGAAATACTATTTTACTTTTTAATTGCAATATAGGTAACTAAAGGATTTATAGAGGAATTTTCATAAAAAAAACTAGAATTTAGACGCCTTCTACCTCTTTCCGATTCTGCGTCTTCTTAAAATAATTGATAATCCATGTTGTTCACTATTGTAATGGGGCAAATGCGTTACATATACATATACAAATACCTACGCAATCAACCAAAAGTTCAGACGCATGTAAGTTCCAAGTGAAAACAATACCTTCAAAACTTTGACTAAATGTTTTCTAAACATCAGTATAATCAACATTATATTGTTATAAAAATGTCTCAGCGAACTATAATGTTATAGTGATCACATTTAAAGTACGTTTATTGCTCTACAACCACAATTTTCAATGAAAGTCAATACAATCTGTTTTTTTTTTTCACTTTTCAATAAAATGAGCTGGCAAGTGCCAGTTACGTTATAGTTTGGGTACTCGATACGTAAAGGAGTTAATAACATCAACATTACTTATCTAGGTACTCATGGTAGGGGAGACCTAGGAGAGTTGACACAAAGGTAAGTTGACACAACGACAAAATCTCAGGAACTATAGGCATTAGAAATCTGGCGATAGCGCAGTTCTATCCCTTTTCTCCCTCCCACCTACTCTTCAGTACACGCCATGTCCGCCGGCCGAACGGTTGCGGAGTTATAGCGTCTGTGTTCAAAATTGTGCGAAAAGTAAGTTTTTGTCCATTTTTTCAATGCCGTTTATTTACGTGTTATGTTAAGAATTATGCCCTTTGTATACATCATTTGTAACGTCTATTTAAGTACATGTTTATATTCAGACATGTTATTTTCAAAGGAGAACCGCTTGTAAGTAATAATCGCTAAGATATAAAAAAGCCGTTAATTTTGAGGGGAAGGTAAGTTGAAACAGCTTGTTTCAACTAACCTCCTTTGTTGCAACTCTCCTCGATGGCAATTTATAGACTAAATATTCATTTGGTATTTCAGAGTGCCTAAAGCAATAGTAGCAAACAGGAAACTAAGAAATGTCAAGAAACCATTATTAGATTAATCAAAGCAAACAAATACAATTGAGAAAAATAAATCTATCAAGCATAATAAAACGACTGGTAAAAACATAAAGAGGAATGCAATAGTGAGAATGAAAATGACAATGATTGTTTATGTCTGTGTTGCTTAGAGCCATATAAAAATAGTAGACCAAAAAAAATATAAATAATCTTATAATATATTTTTTTTTCTTTCCTGAAAGGAGAAGACTTACAATTTTAATGTTTAATTATCTCATTTAGTGTCTTAACGTTGATGTGATTATGGATAACTTTAGTGTGCAAAAGAGTGAAACTTATTTAAGTATGTAGGACCTGAATTATTATAATATAGGTAAGAAAAAAAACAAATATGTACTTACAATCGTATAATGAAGGTGCCTTATTATTTTTATAAGAAAAAACATACTTTTGTTAGTATATTTCTAATATTTGACCTCAAAGTTGTTTAAATAAAGTGTTTTAGTAAAATAAATACGATTATTCCCAAAACTATGGTTATATTTATCTTAAAACTATAATTTCTATTTATTTATTTATTTATTTATTTAACCTTTATTGCACAGTTACAAAAAAATAAAAGTACAAATGGCGGACTTAATGCCTTAAGGCATTCTCTACCAGTCAACCATTGGGTCAAACAGAAAACTTACATTTGGTGCGGAATAAATAAAAAGAGAAATAAACATTAAAGTCACAAAACAAGTAATATTTTGTTTATCGTATAAAATACATACATATATTTACATATATACATAATAATAAAAACAATGTACCCATGCACAACCACAACACCCACTATGACCCTTGATGTACGCGAAGCAGATGTTCACGTAATTTACGTTTAAAAGAAAATTTGCTCTGCGCTTGACGAATTACAAGAGGGAGATCGTTCCAGAGACGAATGGCCTGAAGGGCGAAAGAGTTGGACATAAATCCTGTGCGGTAAAGGGGAATGGAGAGTTTAAGACGCCGAGACATGCGAAGTTCGCAGCCAGGACGCGGTGTGACAAATGAAAATTTAGACTTTAGATATTCTGGTGCGGCTGGGTCGAAAAGAATGGTATAAAGCATACAGAGTGTTCTAGATGACCTGCGCTCGCGAACTGGTAGCCACTTAAGTTTACAGCGGAATTCCGACACATGATCGTACTTTCGGAGCCCATAAACAAATCTGATACACGAATTCAACAGCCTATCTAATTTGTTTAAAAGTTCCTGACTAATATTTGAGTAGCACACATCGCCATAATCAATAACGGGTAACACCAACGCTTGAATAAGGAGAGTTTTCGTACTAACTGGCAGGAAGTGCTTCAACCTATAAAAAGAGCGCAGCATGTTGGTTACCCGACGACAAACGTCAGACACCTGTGGGGCCCAAGTTAGACCACTGTCCATAATTAACCCCAAGTTTCTCACTTCTGACGCGAAAGGAACTACAACATCCTCATACATAATCGGTGTCAGCTGTGCTAAGTTCACTAAATTATTATTATTTATGTGTCAACTTACCCAGGTACCTGTTTCAACTTATCTCGGTATTAGGAGGGTTGAAACAACCCGACTTGTTCTAGAATAACGATGTTTTTTCCACCTTCTAATGACTTATTGCGTTTCGAATTGAGATTTATAATTAGATTATGAAATTCTCTTTCTAAAAATGATGGTTACGTCCTTATAGCTTGTATAACAAAGAAGTTATGCGAGGATATGTAAAATTTGTGTCAACTCTCCTAGGTCTCCCCTACTGCTACTAACAGTTGTCAGCCTCCGTAGCCTAGTTGTTAGTGACTGTCTACAAAGCTGAAAGTTCCAGGTTCCAGGTAATTTTTTGTGTATTTATTTATCACAAATAATAAATTCATTTCTTGGTTGTGACTGTCTATGTATTTAAGTATCAGCTACTATGTATCTAAACATTAAGTACAGATGTCGCTAGTGATTAGCTTCACAATACCATTGACTAAATTCGCTGTGATCGAAGGAAGCTCGTCTGGTGTAATTGGAAGCACGTTGGACCGGCAATCCAGAGGAAGCGGGTTCGAATCCCGTGACAACCAGAGTCTTTCGCAGTTTATTTTTTCTATGGTAAGCACATCAGATCTGTTACGACACTGTGGGATTATCCGCATTGTAAAAAAGTAACACCAACATCAATTTGTTTACTTATAAAACAAATTTATGTTTTCTAATCATGAATTGATTACAGCGCCCTCTATAGCAAATTCAACGCAACGTGGAGTTGTCGAGTTTGCGGACGATTGTGGTAGACACACGTCTTAGAGTGACTAAGGTTGTAGTACCTTCGAAAAATTAAGTACAGATGTCGCTAGTGATTAGCTTCACAATACCATTGACTAAATTCGCTGTGATCGACGGAAGGTCGTCTGGTGTAATTGAAAGCACGTTGGACCGGCAATCCAGAGGAAGCGGGTTCGAATCCCGTGACAACCAGAGTCTTTTTCAGTTGATTTTTTCTATGGTAAGCACATCTGTTACGACATTGTGGTGCTATGTATCTATCTATAACATATATCGTCGCTTGGTATCTTTTTTTTTTTTTTTTTCTTATCTAGCTTTTTTTAAGGAACCTTTGTCTGAAAAAACATGTCGGCTCCGTTAGGCCTCTTCATTTAAACAATAAATATGAGATTACAATAGCTAATATAAAAACTAATATAGAAAAAGAGAACAACTAACGGGCATAATTATTTTCGAGCGCCCCAGACGCCCCACTAATCCGGCCACACCTCTGTGGAAGTAGCTAGAAAGCTCGACATATTTTTGGCTGCTATGGTAGAAACACGAAGGCACTACAACCAAGAATAGCACCAAAATAGCCACTGCCACAAAGGCGTACCCAGATCCATGAAGCCCCGAAACACTTGAAGAACCACTAACGAATATAATATCTACCAGGTCAATTTACATTTAAAAAGGTGTAAACAAATTTAGCTGCATTTGATGTAGGTTCCGCCAATATTGCCTGGAAGATCCCAACATCAAAGTTGGAAAATCCCCAGGTCTTATATAGCTGCTCCCTTTTATCTCGAGTCTTGACACACTCCATCAAAAAGTGATGCACATCGTCGACAGCATCGCATTCTTGGCAGTTAGGCGATCCTGTCTTTTTCATTAAATGTGCAAACTTATTCGTGGGTACGTGTCCGGACCGAAGCCTGTGGGCGCGGACGATATCTGTCCGGCCGAGTTCTCCTTCCCACCAAGGTATTCGGGGGGGTTCGCACTGTATGGTCTTGTACCAGATACCTTTATCTCTGGATCTGAGGTTAAAATATTCCTTCCAATGACCATACAGTACGCCTTTATACCGAGCATCAACCTCTGAAAAATCCGGAGCAACATCAAGGACAGCTCCGTCAGACGCTGCCGTCGCAGCTAGACGGTCAGCCTCCTCGTTGCCTGCCAGGCCAATATGTGACGGAACCCACTGCACCTTGAGGCACCTTCCTGTGCTCTGCAAGTTCCTAATTCGGTTTAGAATGTCGTAGGCTACAGAGAGGCATCGCTCACCTAAAGCGCACCGGTTTAAATGCTGGATGGAGCTTTTGCTGTCCGTGAGGATCACAACATTACGATAATTTTGGCTTTCTATGTATACCAGGGCTTGAAGCATCGCACAAAGTTCCGCCGTCATTATTGACACTGAAACCAAGATTTTAAATTGTGTCTTTTTATCCCGATATGGATCGAAAAAAGCAGCCCCTATTTTTTTATCACATTTCGAGCCATCTGTAAATATTCTGTGAAAAAAATTATATTTTCTGTCTAATTCCCGAATTACATCCATACGGAGGGCATTAATATCGTAAGTTCGTTTTGCACAAGTAACACATTCTAAGTTACTGTAGAGAACTCCTTGTAACTCAAATTTAGACATCCAAATATCTGATCGAAACATTGGTAGTGGGAAAGATGAGCAAATGTGTTCTCCGGACACTTTCTCGAAGACTTCCGCTAATAGTGGAATTTTTCTCGTTTTGGTCCAGTAACCTCTTTGACACGAGGCCGCCAACTCCTGAATCGCATCGACCGTGGCATTGCTTGACCAGGACAATGATTTTAGGCAAAACCTATTTGCCAGAAACCATCTACGTAAATGCAATGGTACAATACATAATTCACTTTCCATGACATGGATAGGTGTAGATCTGATAAAGCCTCCGGTGACCCTTAAGGCTTGGTTCTGTACCTTCTGCAGTTTATAAAGGTGTCTGCCAGCACTGTTATGAAAGAGAGCACTTGCGTAGTCCAGCCTGCTTCTGATCAGAGAGATGTATAATCTTCGTAGGTGTTTGGGGTGTATTCCCCAGGATGCGCCAGCTAATGTTTTCAGAATGATAATATATTTTTGAGTTTTTTCTACCACATAATTGATATGGCCTCCCCATCGTAGATGTTGGTCGAACCATACACCTAGATATTTCATAGACTTATCAGAATCCAGTTGATGACCCCTTATGAATAAACTTATTTGCTGATTTTTATCACCTTTACTGAATAAGCAGAATTTTGACTTACTAGCTGAGATATCAAGTCCTAAACTATCTAGAGTATCTATCATCACATTCAAACTTTCCTGCATCAAGCGGACACTGTCTTGTATACTCTTTCTTCTAACATACAAAACAAAGTCATCCGCGTATTGGGAAATTGATATGTTAACTATTTCATTACAAATCTGATATGTGGCGATATTAAATAAAAGAGGGGAAAGAGGATCCCCTTGGGCCAGGCCTCTGTCAGTCCAGCGTACCATAGAGAGGCCGACATCTTGATCTTGTAATATTAGATGTCTTTCACTCAAGAAAGCCCATAAATATCTACAGTAGTTCGCCCCGATTCCTAAATTATCCAGAATATTTACCACTTTTAAAACCGAAACATTGTTGTATGCGCCTTCGATGTCTAAGAAGCACGCTAGAGTGCAAATGTTTTTAGCAAATCCCACTTGGATGTGAGATACTAAACGAGTTAGACAATCCATGCATGATTGTCCTTTCCTAAAACCTACAGTATGCCTTGATAGAATTTGATTTCTCTCCACAAACCACTCCATTCGTCTGGCTAGCATTGTATGGAATATCTTGCATACACAAGATATAAGAGAAATGGGTCTTAACTTGGAATTATTATCATTCATCTGACTTGGCTTAGGAATAGGTACAACCTGAATAACACGCCACTGTTTAGGCAATTCGCCTGACGAAAATATTAAGTTGTATAATTTTAGCAAAAATAACAAAGCATTATCTGGTAAATTATATAGCATATCATACGTTATTCCATCTATACCTGGGGCAGGGTTTTTCTTTTTTAAGCATCTAATTAGTTCTTCCAAAGAAAATTCAGTTTCTAGATCGATGTTCGCAGAATTAAATGTCGGAGTCTCGGGCCGTACAAAATCAGGCGTAAGCGAACACAATAGCTCAACCTTTTTTTCCTCGGATGCGGCATCGTTCAGTCGTTTGTACCCTTTCATCCATCTCATACGATTCCACATGTCAGAAGCAGAAGTAGTTTCATCTATACTTTGACAGAAGTCCTGCCAACACGAACGCTTTGCATTACGAATACGTCGCTGAGCATCAGCAGTCTTATTTTGTAATATTCTCAGGTTGTCGGGGGTTGGATTTCGTCTGAATTTAACGAGAGCTAGACGTCTTTGAGCTACAGCGAGAGACAAAGAAGTGTTCCAGTAGCGTTTGGGCTTGAAATTTCGTGCTGGATCAGTACATAATTTGGTAACAGGAATATTCATTGTTAGCGCCTTATTAACACCGGACTCCAAAACATTATACATTTCTTGAACATTGTTTTGGATAGTAATAGAGTTGTCAGAAAAATATTGTTTTAAAAAGTCCCTATAACCAGACCAATCGGCTTTTTTGAAGTTAAATTTTTGTTTGTAGTGTGTTTTATTACAATAATCTAAACTAATTTTGATAATTAGATGGTCACTTCCTAAGTGTTCATTAGTGACATCCCAAATAAAATCCATAGCAATATCAGTGGAACAAAATGTGATGTCAGGAGAAGATTCTTGGAGTGACCCATTAACAAACTTAATTCTCGTCATCTTTCCATTATTGAGAGGAATGAAGTCGTGTTCAAGTGCGGAGTCTAGTAACTGTACTCCCCTAGAATCACACTTGTACGACCAATTAGTATGATGTGCATTAAAATCACCCGCTATTAAGGTTTTGCCGGAGAACAAAGTAAATATGGAATCCCAGTCTAGCTGAGTCGTCCGAACTGATGACGGGCAATACAAAGATAAAATGTAATTTAACGAGACACAATTTAAAATCTTAACACAGATTATCTCAATACCAGAGTTATTTAATGCAACATGAAATGGATGTACCTTGATTGAATTGTGAGTAAGCACGGCGACACCTCCGTACGAAGAGTCCGGTCTATCTTTACGAAATATGTTGTATGAGTTTATGCTGAGTGTTGAATTGTGGTCTAACCAAGTTTCACTAATTATAGCAACATGGACTTTTTCTCTATTTAGAAGAGTTCCGAGTTCTGATAGCTTGGGCCGAATACTTTGCGAATTCCATTGTATAATATTCAGTAAAGATTTGTTAACCGGGCTAGCCATCTACATTTTTAAATAATAATTTTAAAAAATCTGCCATTTTGAAATACCTCTTAAGTAGAACTAAACATTCTTCAACTATAGTTTTTAGAGTGAGACACAACTTATCTGGCCATTTTTCGCTGGACAGGAGAATGTTCTTAATTTTATCAACCATATGATTAAAGTCCATACATCCTTGCTGGTCTTCTGAAGTATGCCCTGCCGTTGTAGTCGAAAGTTTTTGAGTTGGTACTTCGGTTTCTTTGACGCGCTTCTCCTTCAGATTCCTTTGCATATCTTGATATGTATTGTTCTCTGGGTGCATATTATTAACAGACTCTTGTAGTAGACGCTGGTTTGTACTATTGTCAATCTTCTTATTGGCCACTATTTTCGATGCAACGGCGTCTCTATATGACTTTATTTGGGCAACTGGTTTTGGAGAAGGTGGCGTTTCCTGGATCCAAGAGTGTACAATCGGAGTTTTCTTATTTTGTGAATGTAATCGTAAGGCTTTTCTATACGTACACCCTTCAGCAGCCATTATCTTTCGAATTTCTTTTTCTTTTACGTAGGCTGGGCAAGATTTGTTTAAGGCCATATGAGCACCTTTGCAATTTAAGCATTTAAAATCAGTCGTCAAGCAGTTCACATGTTCTCCTCCACATTTAGGACAGACAGTTTTACCGATTGGGCAAGATCTGCTTAGGTGTCCAAATTTCCAGCATCTAGAGCATTGGGTCACTGGGAAGTTATAGGGGTGAATCTTAAAACGACATCCATAAGCGTAAATATACATCGGTAAGGTTGTACCTTTAAAACATAAACGAATAGCCTCAGACTTAACCCACCTGCCGTCACTATCCAAGCGGTTCAATCTACGTACTGATAAAATATCTACTGTACACTCAATTTCTCCCAGCAACTCTTTCTCATCAATTTCTAATTCCATTCCTTTCACAACTCCATAAGAGCAACATGCCGTATTCGACCAGTATGTATGAGTATCCTCGTCGTTAAACTCCTTGGAAGTTACAAGTTTCTCAGCTTCTTCCTTCGAATTTAACTGAATAAGCACTTTATGGGAACTCATGTATTTTATCTTCAAAATACCTGTGATATATTTTTGTTGTAGCAACTTAGCCAGTTTGAATTGTTTCGGAAGTTCCTTTCTTGAAACTATACAAACTTCGAAATTCTGGTCTGCCTCAGAATTTCCCTTATGCTCAACATTACTTTTTCTCGCCGCGCGAGATTTCTTTGGTCTCTTCCTTACAGTGAAAAAGCTAGAGTTCGATTCACAACTTTCGCCACTAAGCTCACCTTCAGCCACCATCATTGCCTTGTCCAAGTATCTCCGCACGTTGGACATTACGTCGTCGTCCAGCGTAGATGCCGTCAGGACGGATTTGCCACGGCGGGATCTCGTTGTAACCCACGACGGCATCTCATTTTGTATCTGGCCGCAGTCAATATTTGTGGATTCTAGGGACCCATTTCCTTGACTGGATTCACTCATTTCGCATATAGGCACAAGTTTTGTCGCTCTTTATTTATATTTAAATAGGCAAAATTATTTATTCATGTATGACATTCACCTTGACAGTTGGTATTGGACACAATATTGGTATCTTTAATTGAGCTTACCGTGGAATTAGATCGATTTGTGTAAGATGTCCCAAGATATATTTATTTATTTAATACGGGTGCCCAAGCTATTCAGGCATGCCTGACTATTTTATGGGTGATTGTAAATCCTGTTATTACTTAAAATATATAAATACAGCATATAATTAATAGATATCTCCATTTCAAATAAATAATCTGCATTGTCCGGTAGTCCGGTGAGTAAGGCAAACGCCAAACACGGTTCAAATGTTCCAAACAGAAGCATTTAGAACGGAAATATCAACTCAATGGTCAGTGCACTGTTAATGTTCGTTAAATACGTCTAAATACAAATACTGAGCTATTGAATTCGTATTTGCTTTTGAGTACAGACCAGCCTAATTGATAAGCTTGTTTGACAAGCTACATAAAATACCGAAATGGCTGCGTGAATAAAATATTATTTTAACATTATATCAAAAAGTTGATTAGTTAGAAGACTGCTGGACAAGGTATTAATTAATATTTTATAATTCCTTCCCTTTAGCACTATTAATAGTTATTTGTTGTACAAGGGAGGAAAGTGGTTGTTTCATCATCGTGCCAATATTGAGACCCGAGCGTTGCGAGGGTTTCAAGGCACGATAATTAAACAAACTTTGCTCCCATGTGTAACACAATATTTTTTCCCTACACTAAAGCGAAGAAGCAGCTACGAACGTGTAAAAATAAATCAATCAATGCAACAAATCAGTTTATTAAATAAATTAGAGTAGTTCTAGTACTACCTATAATAACAAAATATTTTTTTATCACACTTGCAGTCTAAGCGCGCCATTGCTTGCATGCGTAGCGGGAGTAATAGAAAAGTGAAATTCCCTAGGGAATAATAGAAATGTCTGAACGTCATAGAATAATATTTTGTCTTAAAACTTATTATTTTGCCCGCAATTGTGATGAAAAACATTATATGCGTCACGGTCGGTAAGTGGAATACTAATTCGAGTCATTAAAAGCCCTCCGCCTACGGCCCTACGGCGTCGGAGCAATGCAAAAGCGTCCATGCAAAAGGATTTTAATTTGTTCCGATAGTGATTATTATTACCTATATATTAATTAACTTTACTGTTATTTCACGTAATAATATAACGAAATGTCGTTATGAAAACCTTATAGTAGAATTATTATACCGATATTTGCCGTATATCCACTATGATTATACGATATACCTAAATACCGACCTCTCGCCTCTCCTCAGTTTATCCCTTTTTGATCCCATTCCTGTGTTGCTGGTATTAATTAATTAGTAGGTAACTAAAGACAATGTAAACGCGTTCATGCACGTATTTGTAGCAGGAATATACGTAATTACTTCTAGGCTACTAAATAATGCGTTCAACCAGTTAATACTTAGGCTGCCAGAAATCACGATTAGTTATTAAAATGTTTAATAACGAATAAAAATATAATTCATACAACAAAAATAGACAATTAATAAATGTTGTTAATAAAATACGTTTGATTGATCAGTCTTTCATATTCTTCTCCTAGTAGTCTTTGTACGCATATTACTTATAAAGTAACAATTTTTTCGGAATATTTCTATGGTTAGATCGTTTTCATACCCATTTAGACTTTCCTCGAAGCATGTAGAAAACGATTTTTATTTGACAAAACTTTTTTTCAAAAACTTGATTTACAGTTTGTCAGTTCAATGCTAAATGTAAGGCACTGGTTTTTCTGGCCGGCAACCGGCGACCAACCGAACCGCTGCCGATGACGTTCGAATGTTTGAGGATGGTTTTTCTGAAACGTCTTCAGTACCTAGGGGGTAACCCACGACGTGTCAGAGAAACCACCCTCAAACATTCGCGAACGAAACATTCGAACGTCGTCGGCGGCGGACACGCGTCGGTCGCCGGTCGCCGGCCAGAAAAACCAGGGCCTTAAGGTGCGTTTAAACCAAAAGAGCATTCGCTGTTCTAGCGCCCCAAAACTAATCACGGTTTGTGTGCCGATCGAATTTCGTAAAGTGGGAGGTTAGAACAGCGAATGCTCTTTTAGTTTGAACGCACCTTAAGCGGTAACACGAGCAGCCGCTGGCGCTGCATTATTACCGCGGACTTGTTTTTTATCTGGCTCCAATACGCGAGTACGAGCGGAATGGATATTAGATAGTAAATTTGCGTTTATAACGCGGCGGTATAGCTCATTCTAAGCATACCGATAGTTCATAGCTAAGGCACTGGTCTCACTGCGAGCTACTAAGCTATGTACTATCGGCTATAAGCACGAACAAAAGATACGCACTCCTGTGTAAATAAAAGAGACACGGCGATACTCGCCCGGCGATGATAGCTGATAGCTGGGCGAGTATCGCCGTGTCTCTTTTATTTACACCGGAGAGCGTATCTTTTGTTCGTGTTTATAGCCGATAGTTCATAGCTTAGTAGCTCGCGGTGAGACCAGTGCCTTAGTAGCTCGAAGTGAGACCAGTGCCTAACCCCAATTTTTCAATTGGTGTTGGTGACTCACTTGATTGCAGATCTTAATTTGTGGTAACATTTTTCTCATCTAGCAAACCAACAAAAAATCAGTTGGGAATTCAAAACTAAAATTCGTCATCAAAAATCCATGTATACGGCTGAGAGAATTATAAAAATACGAAAGTCTGACTGACACCCACGCCCAAAAGTAACGAAGTAATGTACTTTACGAATTTTGTATAACTCTTAGACATACATAACTTATGTACATATTTGCACGAAACTGTTTACGTTATTCCATTTATGATTTGTCTAAAGATATATCATCCGTTTTGACGATTATTTGGCGCCGTCATTTTGTGTTTGCGTATTAGGACATTGACTCACTTGCTTTATGCGATCGACGCCCACAGAATAAATAAATATATATGTGCTTAATATTTAGAACCTATTTGTATGCGAGAGGGGTTCACTATCTTGGCCTGTGATATATTATATCTTAAAGAAAGTACTATCCTAATAAGCCATTGTTTTAAATACATCACTGAATAAAAAATCCTTTGTCACCGTCCGAATGAACATTAAATCTATCAAAATAACTATCTACTTAAATGTCTGCAATATTTAATTAATACAACCATCAATTTGAGCATACACTGGTACACTTCCAGAAATTAATCAATTGAGAATGACTATTGAAGTGGATAATGCGTTGTAAAAATGATCCTCATAATCCGAAAACGACGAAAACTGTAACAGGCTATACCATACACCGCCTTTACCTTTATAACAAGGGTTCACTCGATGGTTCCTTTAGTACGGTCACTTGAAAAAAAGGGATCCCTTCAAAGAATTTTGAGTGCAAATACTCTCTACATTAACTGACTATACCTACAATTAAAATGGCATTACGTGCATGAGTGGATTACTTTTGGGGAAAAATTACCTAATTATAACACTTTTTAAACGTCTTTTTTCAAATACAATCGTTTCCAAATTAGGTTTACCGGGTGTTTCTTATAAAAGAAGCAATAAAAATTAAAGATAGTTTTCTTCAAACTAACCATTATTAGTTCAGCAACCCTAAAAATATTAATTGAAGGTAAAATTTATTTGTCGTGTGGTGAAAGCAGTAAATACATTTATCACTCCAACTCTTCCCGTGGTTGGCGTAAGCCTCTCCTATTAACTATGCGTATGGATGCATTAGGCTGTAAATGCTCATATTATCAAACCGCGATGAGAAAGGGATTTGAAAGTACTGTTGACACAACAGTGTATAAGTCAATCTAGGATATATTCATGGCTATATTCAAATATTCATAGTTTAAGTGAAGAGACTTACAGACAATAGATAGATTAATTACTCACTACATCTATAAACAACTCTTTTCTTGGTAAATGTTGTGTCATTTGTTGTGTCAACAGTACATTCGAATCCCCCTCTGATTCCGGTTTGATAATAACCGCCACGCTGTGCAAGCGGATTGGCTAACGCAACTATGATGACGCTGCTGCCCATCATCAATATTCTATGAATCTGTAGTCAGTGACACTTCAATGCCTTAGTCGACTCTTACGACACCCACGGCGACCGGACAGAGCCGGGGAGGTGACAAATGTCTTCTTACTTCCATCACCTCACGGAAATTAGGTAAAACTTAAATTTCAACATTTATAGTTCACTGCGACCTTCACCAGGTCATCGGTCCACCTTGTGGGGGCCTACCCATGCTACGTCTTCCGGTACGTGGCCGCCACTCAAAAACCTTCCCGCCCAACGGCCATCGGTTCTACGCGCAATGTGCCCCGCCACTGCCACAGAAGTCCGCTGGATGCGGGTGGCGCAGGACCGGTCATTGTGGCAATCTTTGGGGGAGGCCTATGTTCAGCAGTGGACGTCTTTCAGCTGATATGATAATGATGATAGCTCACTGTTTAAAATATTATATTTCACTCATAGTCACCACGTAAAGTCTGAAAATCGCCAAATAAGAGATTAAGCGATATTAAAAGTTTAATATTTTGGATGTAGCATATTTGTTAAAATTGTTGCTGATAGATAAATATGAACATAATTATGTTTATTTTGTTAATACCATTTACCGTCTGATATTATGTTGATGAAAATTAAGTAAATAATACTCTGACCGCTTTATCCGAACAATCATCGTATTTATATGTATTAACATGTTTTAACAGGAATATAAGGTACCTTTATTTGAAACGTAAGTACCTATAACGGGTTTACACAAAAATTAAATTTTATTACACGAAAACGAAACGACAAGTATTAAAAAAATCGCTTAGAGTCGCACAGTTTTACAATAATTAAGAACCATTTTGACCGCATCAGAATCGGTTTATTTCCAATGTTGCCATTAGCTCCATTTTAAACTGAGGTACTACTGCACGTTTCTCTAGGATTGTACTATACAAAACAAAAATATTATACCTATCACAATACAAATTACTGACTTCATCTATTCGATTTCAGGCATCTTATTAGATAAATGAGGCCATGTGCTCTGGACTTAATATAATCAATCTTTGTGTTTAAGTAACGTAAGAAACGTAACCCAATAAAATGAGCAAAATTAATTGGTTTATACAGTTTAATGTATTATTTTGAGAAAATAGGCGAAATACTTTAATACTTTTGGTAATTTAAAATACAACGGTTGTTTTAGCGATTTATTTTATTCGTATTTATACTTCTGACACCATGTTTAATAATTAGATAATACAAAGACGTTGCGATATGAAGCAATCATTTTATTCTAATGTTTTATATCGACACATGTCATAGAACCATAAATAATATAAACCATAAACAATACGTAACAGTCGGTGCTGTATCGTGTTCATAATCATCATAATTATGAACACTTCGTACAAATTAATTTGATTCATGGAACAAGTGCAATTGCACATTGCAAAACTGTATGTTCACCAGTAAGTGCTGGCTTCCAACATGTGTTTCATGTTGTTGCGGTCTGAAAAGATTCCATTACACAACTATTGACTACATCCAATGGAATTCACGCTTTACGTTCGCTCACTCTCAAATCACACTTGTGTGTCCTTATTTATACACTTCTCGTTCGATGAAATCCGAGATCTGGTTTTAATAGTGGACTCTGTTCTTGTAAAGTAGGCACTTGTTTTTTAATTCAGCACGTTTTTTGGCTACTGAACGACAATATGGATAATTGTATATTGTCTCAGACTGCGACCATAATATAACATGGAGGTCTAACGCCAGCTCAAAAATGCCCCCAAAATCAATTGTTCAATTGTGCCAAGATGGGCAGAACATAGCGCTTTTCTTAACACCGCGCATATTTCGGCGCAACATTTTTGACAAATGTTTATAGAATATAGCTAATCAAAATGTTGATGGACTAATTCGAACAATGTTTAAATGGCGGTTTAAGTTTTTATAGGTTGAAATTCATTGCCGTGATGCATTAAAGAGGAGGTGACATTTGTCAACTAAAATAAATTCAGGACCGTTTTTGAAAGGCAATTTAGTAGGGCGTGCGGCTTCCATGTTTTATATTTATTTTGTTCATAGGTGTCAGATGTTATTTAGGATGTAACAACAATTGTAATTGTGGTGATCCATTTCAGGACCCATTCAGTATTATATTCTGATTTGGAAAATGTAAGAGAAAAGCATTTTATTGTAAATAAAATTCTTTAAAATGTAGGCCTATTTGAGTGATCAACTTCGTACAAAAAAAAATTGTCCAAAATATATTTTTGTTATTTTCTTGGTCAAATTACAATACTGAATGAGCTTTTAACTCACTCACTCTCACAACTATTTTCGTTAAGCCCCCACTAAACCAAAACTTACCAATATATCAAATAAATTATCATATAGGTAATACTGCTGACGAAGCATAAGGAAATAGTAAAAAGCATCAGCTACGTCTGAACAGCTAGAGTTCTTAATTAGGTATTCCCTAATTTGAGGATCCCCGGCTTGTAACCCGAGTGTGTTAGTCAAGATGCCAATCACTAACACTCAATTTGGCTGCTAAGCTTAAAGACGAATTCAATATCTCAATTTTAGCAAATTTGACAGGAGAGCAAAAAAAACGTAATTTGTCATTTTCATCAACAAATAAACTCAAAAATGATTTATATGTCACTTAATAGACCAATGCTGATTTTTATTTTTAATATTCAGTTTAATAGAAATCATAACAAATGTTTTCAGATTTGTTGCACAACCTCTTTTTCAAAATAACTGTTAACGTAAAAAATGCAGGCAACCTGAGATGCTTGACTTTAGATTTGTTGCATTGTGCTAAAATGTAAGAGAAAATGGGTCACTTGATTTCTTCTAAAAGTTTTTCTGTCGAACACTATGAACGGCAAAATTAAATATTGTCAAAATCATTTAGCTATTACTATTACTATTTTTTTTTCAATATTTCTTAACATATTTCTAATCTAACATTACGGAGTGGAGATGCAATTTTTTACACGTTATTGAAACTAAAGTTACGACACAAACAGTATGGTGTGCAATAACCTGTATGAGCATTTAAATTATCCAACCAATTAAGCTTTTCATTTAGTGGGTGGAGATGATTAACGCTATCGACTGTGTAATAATGAGCCACAATATGTTCACTTGTTCCATTTTAATACTGAATGATTCCATATGTAGGTGGTTCTATGTTCTTACTATACAATACAAACTAGCCTAAGTTCGGCACGTAATTGATCTTAATGCATCCGCTTTATCAGTACAATGCTATTATTAACTTTGTGAATCCATTAAATGCAATTCTATAACATCTCAATATTATTTTTTTAATAAAATAAAATATTGAAAGGTACGGCGATCGGTCACTAGAATAAACTCTAAATAGTTCTCCAAAAATGTTGTGTAGTTACTGCATGCTTAGCCAAGGTGCCAATCACTAACGCTTAGTAGCGTAACGTAGTTTTCCCACTCTGTCACTCTTTCTTATTAGTGCAACAAAGACAGTTAGCTGCCTTTCGTTTACGATTGACGATTGAGCGTTAGCGATTGGCAACTTATCTAAGCACCCTGGTAAACGAACAAAAGATAGTCGCTCTCGTGTAAATTACTAAGACGCGACGATATTTTACAGTTCATCGCTGGGCGATGAACTGCAATTGCTTACTCTGTCTTTTATACGGAAGCGACATATTTTTGATATTTTCTGTCGCCGATAGCGCATCGCTTATTTGCTTTTGGTGGAAGAACTGCCTAAGCTCTTGGATAAGCTACGGTTGATGGCATTTAATTTCAGCGGACAGTTGACATTAGCGGACTATATTTCTGTAGTAGCATTCACTCGATCAAACACTAATATAATACAGGATATGATTAACAGTGATCGGTTTTAGATTCTCCCGACGGTTCTCCTATAGTCGCGTGAAACTAAATTTGTATTAAGTGGGTATATATTGACATGTTTCTGTTTTAAAGAATATGTTCTTGTGTTTGTATCATAGTGTATTACAATACAGTAGTGTTAAATAAAATTTTGTATTCATACCCGTAATCTTGTAAATACCGCGAGGGAGAATCCAAAAAAACCGATCACTGATGATTAACAATAAAATTATATGAAATAAAACTATGGAAAACGGATAACCTCGCGTATATTAATTGAATTTAACTTTATCCCGACGTTTCGTGGTCTGCGGGTGACTGGCACGCGTTTATCCGTTTTCCATAGTATTTCATGTTTAATCCTCGCGGTAACCGAAGAAAATATTAATAAAATTACACTTAAATTATCATCGAGACTCTGTAAATCACAGCTGAAATGGACAGGACAATATAAATCGCGTTCGTAAAGCATTGACGCTAATAACAAAATGTGTCATTAAAAAATGCAGCCTTAGGAATGACTAATTAGGGTATTTGCTTATCTGCACTAAATTAGTCCAGATCTGACGTCGTGGTCAGGTCTTGTACGTTGTAGTGTACGTATTTAATAAAAGAACAAACTTGAATATTTTGTAAGTCTTTTCTGGTTAACTAGTCTCTGGTTTAATCCAAATGGAAACCCATAATAACGAGCCGCCATTTTTAATCGCAGTGTGGTAGCACGTGTCTTATATTGCTTGTCAAAATATGAATGAAATGTATCATATAACAGAAAAAATATGTTATTAATTACATAACTTTATCGACAATATCATTGAATCTGAAAAATACCTTAATAGTACTGTAACTTAAGCTTTTAATTGATTGCTCGTACCTACTGTAACTCATAAGTTACTGGGTAGATACTTTATTCTAATACTAAGGGTTGTGGCTGATAAAATAAGATGTTAAAATTTTCTCATTTTGAAACTGTCAAATTATAACTGTTGAATAAGTACCTAATATTTCTATTCATTTACGATAATCTACTAGTCATACAAGCTTCATTATATTTCGTTTGGTCGTCACAAAACTGACGCCCAATATTAAATTTCATGGAATTAATAAGAGGACTGACTTAAACTTTCTACCATGATCTACTTGTGCGATTCAGTTTAGGACCTAATTTTAATCCCGATGTGTCAGTTCCATAGAATAAATGTATCAAAACCTCATAAGTCGAACCTAAACTTCGCATTTAAGCGATCCTCTCTGTAATAGGACTTAAGTCAGGTTATAAAGAACAAGGTAATGTAAAAATGACAATTTTCATTTTTTCCGTGTTAATTAACTTGCAAAACCCACAACGGTACAGTGAAGGCACGTCAAATGTAGGGTCCACGGAAAGAACATGTCTAGTCAATTCAAATTACAGAAGGAAAAACCACCTTAATTTTAACAGAATAAGGTGTGAATTTGCCCTGATTTTTTAAAATACTGGCATGTTTTTTCCGTGGACCCTTCAAATGCAGAAGCTTCAACAAAAACATACGAGACCACATTTTACAATTCGCATGTGTTTTAGACAGTACAAATTCCTAGTTTAGGCGAAGTTTAATTTCAAATCCCCTAAATTACATTAAAGTACTTAAGTCTATAATAGACTAACTTTCTATACACTCAAGAGTGTTTTCGATCTATTTCGCACTTAAGCAGCTTTTCAGGCTCGAGCACGGGCTTAAGTGATAGTATAGTGTTACAATGTACCTAAACCACTCGAACATAATTAAGTTGGCTGGCAAATAGAGATGCATTAAGGATAAAGCCCCATTGCAAGCGAGTGACCTTGAAAATAATTTGCACTCGAATGCTCCCTGCCTCCGATTCATTGGCTAAAATGTTTATCTCAAACTCGTATACATACCTACCTATAACAGCACATGATTGTTTCTACTTACCCAAACTATATTATCGCATCATATTATGTACTAACAGTCTACCCTGCTAAGCATAATAGCGATATCAAAAAATAAAATTGAATGCAAACATGCACCTTAAACTCTTATAACTGACGATCCCATTTCCAAATGCCTCTATTTTTGAGATATCGCTATTTCGCTTACAGTACCATCAATGTGAGATATTTCACAGCAACCAGAGTGGCCAAATGATTTGGTACGCCATATTGTATTTAAAATTGTGTACCTAACTGTATGACGCAGGCTAGATTCATTTTTATTTCAAGTAGTTACCTAACAATAATATAAGCACAAAAACAGTAAAATAAAGTAACAATTCAGAATGAAATATAAATTGCCAAAATTCTCATAACTGTACGACCAAAAATTGGAAATGAAGAAAATTTTGAGCCTGTATGCAAATGCCTATGATGGTAATATAATTATTGTTTCAGCATAACACTCGTCTCGTACCGCTGAGAGTAACACCATTCCCCAAAATACAACATCTCTAAGCACGTTCACTGTTATCAATTATCTTGTAACTGTTGAACTGAACCTAATTGATAGAATGCCTACATAATTAAATGATCTAACTACAAATTGCTAGTTACCTACGAAATTATATATTGGATAAAGCCGCTTCAGATATATGTAAACACTAAATAAATCTAATCTCATGGCTTTGATTTGTTAAGATTATTATAAGTACACAAGAGCATTTCAAAAATAAAGTTTTTTGTCTAACCTAACACTTAATTCTCTTCATCAGAATATGTCACCGAGCAAACTTCTTAGAAACTTCATGAAAGCATAAAAATGACTGTAAAAAGTAATCCACAAGTCAAGACACTTCTGTACGTACGATTATTAAGATTATAATTTGTCAGATTATAATATTTAGGCTATACACAGCTCTACTTGTAATAAATTCTCTTATGCTTCTTTTTTTCATTTTTTCCTAAGGATTTGTGATGTTTATTTTAAGTGCCTAAAATTTATATTCAGGTAGATAGGATATTGTTTTAAAATAAATTCTAATTATATTTGCAGGTTTCCGGTTACAATTTTTGGTTATAAATTTTGGGGGACCTATTATGTTCAGCAGTGGACGTCTGCTGATATGATGATACAGAATATATAAAGCGTAATTGATCAAATACGAAACAAAAAATATTACGAAATGGTGCTGAAATATGTATAAGAAGAAACGAATAAAAGATAAACTATTCGAGTAAAGTACATCGTAACATTTACCGAGATTAATGCAAGTGAAATGTACCTTGAAGTATATTGCGGGCACTTTACTACCTACTATTTTATGAAGATTGTTAGTGGGGCTTCCGTCGATGTTATAAACTTTTTGTTATTTCTTACCTGGATTACATGTAGCATTGTAAGCAAATTGTTGCTTTTAACCATTTGATGAGACGGAATAGAATTCAAAAATTGAATTATAATACAAGTATCGGTGTTAATACACTGAAGGTGATTATCCAATTTCATATTTTTAGGTAATGTTTAGCGCATGATTGGTTCAAAATTACACGTAAGTGAATAAAAATCCTCACAATAAATATCGTTCATAACCATCAAAAAATACTAAAATATACGAGTATATGTTGAACGTTCAATTTTTCCTTTAATTTAATGTACTTAAATGGCATTATGAAGTCAAGGTGTTCCGGTCAATTCACTTAAACACAAGCTATTATCTCCCCTATATGACACTTGTTGTCAATATGTTAATGGTAAACTCTGTAAACATTTACATGACATGACATGACACATATCGCCATCCCGCTTGCCGTACATCGCATTATGGCGGAATGTTTCGTGTAAAGTGTCGTTTGTCGTTTCTCGTCTAGGGATAGGATTATCTTTGTCTTGCTCAATCAACTAAAGATTTGTTGAAGTGCTTTATTGATTACTTTTGTTGTATAGTGATATAACATTAATTATTCGTAATATCTTCAAGCGTACCCTGTGATTGGTCGGGTTCCTTGGGCCCACGGTGTTAAGGTGTCCAATCAGTGTTGAAAAAACTCTTTAGCAATTTATAAAACAAATAATTAATACACTATTCTACTTGATTTATTCCATATACAACAATAAAGTAACGAGTTCTCATAAAGTCTGGCCATCATAGGTCTGTAGGCCTATCATGGCCGGACATTAATCTTTTACTGTCCCGAGTAAGATGGCTGTCAGTTATGTCACGTCTAATGAAGTAAGTGCAAAAATCACGATAGACAATAAAATCTCAGCCATCATAGGTTCAGAGTATATTTAATAATCTAAAAATTGTGTTATTTGTAGCGGTTTTATATACGTAGAGTTACAGTTACTTCTGACCCTGATCCTACTTTACACGGAGTCCTACTCAGGTATCTCAATTCGCTTCTGAAAATTTTAATAAAATATTGAAGATTAATGAATACGCTATCAAAATGATGGATTGATTACAAAAATCACTGCTATTAAAACACCGAAATGATCCTACAAAACTGAGCGAAGAATATAACTACTTACTTACATTTCATGACTTGTAGTTTATCCTCATCAGGAACTAGTTCAAGATTCAGTTCAAGGTGATTCATTTATTCATACTTTTTTATTTTGTAACATAAAAACTTATCGAGCATTGTACATTATAATTGACTAGACCTTGCATTTCCTGGTAATTTTTTTTAGTCCGGATAAGCTCAATGTCATTCATCTTTTATTTATCGATACAAGATTTTGACGTAGGTACCTACTTAAGGAATGCTGTACAAATATGTACCTACTAACGAGGTGAAGTGTTAGGTTACTATACTAACCATTCATTTATTGAAGATTGATGATAATGATGAGAAGCAGCGTCATCACTACCGAGCTTGGACAAAATACTACGATCGCCAACCCGCTTGCCCAGCTTGGCGATTATGGGCATTGGCTTCAAATATCCATCCTAATGGCCATACGTAATTACGCATATGTAGTTGACTGGAAAGGTCTATATCCAGCAGTGAACTGAGATAAGCTGATGAACGAGGTAGGTAGGGAAGCTGCTTTAGTTTTCAGGGTTTCTTGTATCTGCATGTTGACGGCTAGGCTAACCGCAAACTGAGATGCCGGCGTTGAGTAAAGCTTCACGCCACGCGGCGCATGGTGAGAGCAGTGGGCTAGTCAAAAATGTTGGTAACCGTACATTTTGAGCATTTATCTTCATCACTCCGATATCACCATCATTGAAGTGAGAGAGACGAATGCTTTGAAAACGCTTTTCGATAAATAAAAACATTTCGAAATACCAATACCGTAGGTATACTGTTTGCACTGTGAAAGATAGCTGGAAGGTTGACTCAATCATATTTTTTCCAATTGTCTTTCGGTCTATCGTAATTTACTCAATTGACAAGATCTCATTATAAAATAATTCTCTTGAATACCCGAACCAAAACTAAGCATCAATATTTCTGTATTTTTTATAAATAGAATTTTAAAGTAGGTAACCAAAATGTACAAATCAAACATTATTTTTATTGCTTTTAAGCATAAATAGGTTAATATAATAAATCTTCCCGTAACTGACCAAAACACGGCCGTTTATTTGTGCCTTACATTTTGATAGTTGCAGATATCCAAGAAATAGACCGTTAAGTCAACGAAAACAAAAAGAGTACGTTGTAACTCCGAGTTAACTGCTTCACGACCCCCTTTGTCGACGAGTCCCCCTATTGATTGAACGATCTTTTTATGTCTGGAGAAAAACACAGAAGGCTTAGCAACATTTCAAATATTTGTTTTAACTTTAGCGTAAGGTTTTTAAAATGTTTTTAATTATTATACAGATAAGTACACAAACGTTTTGCAATAATTGGCTAACTATTTGTCATAAAATGAACTATTGAAAAGCTATTTTGCTGTTTTTGAAATAATTATAAATAATAATAATAATTTTAATATTCTCTAATTTAGCTATTAATTGTTCTCATTGTAGTGAATATTGATACTTTGATTTGTGAGCGCGACGCGAGGTGTGAACGTGGGCTCAGTGCTTAAGAATGGAGACCTAGGCTCTCCGGAACATGTAGCGCGTAGTAACTAAATACACCTGAGTTTAACCGTTTAATCATATTTGTAACTTTATTTATTTATTCATTATAATTTGTTCATATTGTACTTAAATTCAAAAAAAAATTAAATGTTCTAATACGTCAACTAACAAATAAAAAATCAACTTTTTAATCAATAATGGCTAAAAGGGCTCCCCTGTAGCCCCAGGTGCAAAGGTGCCCATCACACTGGCAGCATTGCCTCGTTGAACAGCGATAGCCAGCCTCTGCACCAGGAATGACCCAGAGCGGGGGTCCAAATCCCTCTCCCGCAAGCGGTGTCCCCGAAGAAAGATAGAGCCTCTGAACACCAACAACCTGTAGTCTCAACCGCTAATGGGACAAACAAATAGTTGGTAACCACCGAGTATCTGTCCGTCTTATGCACCGACTTTGTAACAGTCTTACACAGTTGAGACTATAAGTTGGATATTGTTTTTCAATGATGATTCTCATGAATCTCGTGATCCACGAGTAAAGAGCCAAGAGTGATGTTCCTGACACGTCGCCCACAAGTCTCGACACATTTTTTTTTTCAAAAATACTATCTATGTACCACAAGTAAAATTTTATGAAAAAATAAATGATTTCATCACAAAAAAAGTTTGAGCTTACCACGGGACTAGAAAGATTTGTGTAAATTTGTTCCATGATCTTGGTGCCAAAGTACCATCGTCTGCTGTAATTTTCTCTTCCTCAAGGTATTGGCAACCAGCCAAGTAGTACGTACACTACGCAAAAAATCTTCCAGCATACGCAAAACGTAGTCTGAGTGACCTTTTGTGGGGTCGACAACACGCGATCCTAGATCAAAGTTACAATCCACGCCTTACAAATAATTTGGAATACTTCGACGTGCCAGTGAAAGTATTTACACAGAACATTATTTCTAAATAAGCCATCATTGTTTGAAATGTAATCGTTCCAAAACTGAAACCAATCATTTTAAAGCGTTTGTGCACGTTTTCACATTCAGCACACCACAATACAATTTATTTGATAATATAGGTATTCATTATAATACGAGTGCCTTTGTTTAGTAATGTTGGTATATGAGTACTTGTGGTCGAAAAGTAAAACGCGTGGCTGCTACGCAGCGATTGTGGGTCCAGTCAATCCCCGGAACGTATGTAACTATGAGTTCTTCAAAGAACTTACATACGAAATATTATTTGATATTCACAACTGCTTTACGGTGAAGGAAAACATCGTGAGAAAACCTGCATACATCTCCGAAGAAATTCAAGTATGTAGAGATGTTCCCAACAAGTACCTATCGGGCCAGCGTTGGAACCACGCAACATAGGCACGTTTTATGCTGAGTTGCGGAATGCAAAAATAAAATACAATACAAAACAAATATAATGTATATTGGGCAGAGCTTAATAAAACTATGTGCGTTCTTTGTTAATATCAGTAAAGGAATACAAAATCTATTGATACATTCATTAATCATACAATTTTAAGGCACCTAGGTCACGTTCTGTATAAGCTATCGAGCGTTAAAACCTATACAGGGTGCTCGCGAGGAAACCGCAAGATTTTAACTATGCATTCTAGACATCAAAATAAACAAAAAATATTATGAGCCCAAATGTCAAATTCCACAAAAAAAAATTTTTTTTCTTTTTTTTTTAGACTTTTTGAATACTTGTTATCATAACAACAATTTGTTAAAATTAATTTTAAAATGTTTTTCTTAGGGACAGGGTTTTTCGTCAAGTCTATTCTTATTTTTTGATTTTCAGGCAAAAGGTGTGGTAATATTAGAACACATTGTGGTAGCATTGTAATCAAAAAGAAGTTTTATGACGAGTTACGTCGAAAAACTTTTTCCGAAAAAAGGTTAATTATCTCTGGAACCAAGCCGAATCCAGGAAATTTTATATAACATTAAATACTCTAAATATACTCAGGAATTCAGCATTCAAATATGTGGGTTCCTCGCGAGCACAAAACAGAAAAAACAGTAGAAGCGTAATGTAAGCGCAGCGCGTGTGGCAATAGTAAGCAGCGCAAGGCTTACCTGCACAAAAGTTAAACACAGTAGGCCGTCAGTTCTCTAAGCGCGCTCACGTGAGATCGTTTTCGAATAAATCCGAAAAAGAATGTGCAAATATGCCTTTTTGTGCCGTTTTGGGATGTAAAAGTAATAGCCAGAAGTCAAACCTCACCAATGAAGGTATTTCATACCACCGGAAGTTCTTAATTTGTTAATATTTTAATATTTTCTAAAATATTTCGTCTCCCGCAAGATGTTTGTACTACACTAAATAAGAAACAACTTTATATGCCAATAATAAGGTCGTTTTTTATTTGGCATGAAACTATGGAAATTTCTAGAATTTCGGAACGATAGGCTGAGTAGCGGCCAATGCGAGGAAAGGATCCAAAAAGGTATCGATATCGATATTTTATTTCGTCCATATACCTACATTAGTTGTCTTGAGCCGATTAAGTGAAAAAAAATTAAATATGTTCTCTATAATCTTTATTTATTTAATCGGGTTTCCGACTGTCATCGTCATCATCATCATCATCTCAACCTTTTGCTGCCAGCTGCTGAGCGTAGGCCTACGTATCATCATATTATAATATTGTGGATATTAAGGTTTCGTGGCCAAATCATAGTTTCGCCATGTCCGCCCGACTGTCATCGTCATCATCATCATCATCTCAACCTTTTGCTGCTAGCTGCTGAGCGTAGGCCTGCATGTCATCCAATTATAATATTGTGGATATTAGGGTTTCATTGCCAAATCATAGTTTCGCTATGTCCACCCGACTGTCATTGTCGTCATTATCATCATCAATCACCCTAAGACTACTACCTTACCTACTGCTTAGTATAGATCCCCACATCCTCATATTATAATATTGTGAATGTTAAGATTCTATTATCAAATTATAGTTTCGCCATGTCTGCCCGACAGTCATCGTGGACCGGTCATTGTGGCAATCTTTGGGGGTGGCCTATGTTCAGCAGTGGACGTCTTTCGGCTGATATGATGATGATGAAAAACCAAAGCAAATCGAAGAAATGTACTTTTTCATCACACTTGCTTTGTAAGAGCCCCATTGCTTGCGTGCATCGCGGGAGTATTCCCTAGGGAGTTATAGAAAAGTTGGTACGTCATTTAACAATATTTTGTCTTAAAACAATTTTTTTTGCTTAGAAGTGTGATGAAAAACATTGTATGCATCACGGTCGGTAAGCGGAATACTAACTCGAGTTATTAAAATCTAACACTCTAGTTAGAAATACCGTAATTACCTCCCTAGACGCCCAATGCTATTACTTCATATATATATATAAATAATAATAAATAAATAAATAAATAAATATCTTGGGACATCTTACACAAATCAACCTAGCCCCACGGTAAGCTCAATTAAGGCTTGTGTTGTGGGTACCAGGCGACGATATATATAATAGATAGATACGTATAGATACTTAGATACATACACAGCCATGACCAAGGAACAAACATTTGTGATAAATAAATACACAAAGAATGCCCTCGCCGGGATTCGAACCCGGAACCTCCAGCTTCGTAGGCAGGGTCACTACCAACTAGGCTACAGAGGCTGACATAATTATATATATTTTATCGATATAATACCGACTCTTGCGCAGCACTAGGACGCTTGTTAGCCATAACGTGCAAAAAGCAGCCTATCTCTTTTACTCTTGGGAAATGCCACGTATGTGGGAGAGAGAACAAGGATTCGCCATCTATTGGGGAGTTGCTGAACTATTGAGTTTTAGTTATAAACAGACTTATGCTACTCGTCGCTAGATGGCAACACTCTCTTTGCAAGTTAGTAGTAGCAAGCGAAACGTCGTAAGTAATAAAACGAGTAGTATAATTTTGCTTTTGTCGCATTCGAAATAAAGTTTATTTTTGTATAAGATTTTATAACCAATAAGCTTTCAGATACTTCTGTGTGCATGTTTGGGCCAGTGTGAGTGTGGCGACATCGGTTCTCTCGAGAATCGGGGTATAAGCCGCTTCTACGTTATTTTTTGTTCTGTGCTCGCGAGCATCCTGTATTGAACTAAGTAGTCAGCTACGCGCGGTTCTGCAAAACGCACGAACCATGCAACGTTATTGCGTTATTATAACAGAATATTCTTTAGCAGTTTTCTACGAACAAGGTTAAAACTTATTAAAATTTAGAATGTATTAATTTTAGAATACATGGAAAATCGACCTAAAAAAAAACAAAAATACGTAAATCCTTCTAAAACTCCATTTAATCCATGTAGCCCATGTAGGTATGTAAATAGTAAAACATATTTTAAAACGTAAAATATATATTTTTCAGTATACTGTATTTCAATTTTAAACGTATTAGCATCCAGTGAAAATGGAGAATGTTTATTTTAAAATGGTTAGGTGGAATATGATTTCATAAATGAAATGTGCATATTTATATTACTTTATTTATAATCGTAAACCCTATCATTAAAACCAAGTTTATTCTAGCTATACCTAATTATTTTTATACGCGGTAACACGAGGAAACAGAATAACTTTAAAAATGTTTAAATATGATTTGGGTTGTGCATTTATTATGTAATTTTATACAATGTTATGATACATAGCAATATATATGAAAATAAAATTAAAAAACTAATTTCGGCCCGGGTTCACAAATAATTAGAATTCCGTAGTAAACTAGGAAACCTTTTCGTTTCACCATGTCCGTCTGTCTGTCCGCAGCATAGCTCCTTGGCCGTTGGTACTAGAAATTAGCAATTTGAAATGCATCTGAAAAAAAATCGCGAAAGTCCACTTCATATCTTAGAATTAACTTCATATCTTAACATAAAACTATTCTCGTATTCTCGTATCATCGGCTCAGCCGTGTTTGAATATCTACGGAACCCTACACAAGTATTTTGGTACAGACGAACACGGCAATTATAAAGAAACCCTCGTGTTTGGAGGTTAGAAAGTCGAATACGAAATAAGAGAACTAAAGATAAATAGGCTGTACGAAGGTACTCACTTCTTTTAACAACTTTTTGACAACGACTTGATTACAGATGTGACACGGATCGCATGTCCCCAAATAGCATAATACCTACTCGAAAGTTTCGTCAAGTAACTAACACCAACCACCTATTTACGAGATGAGGAGGGATGTGAAATGTGATAAGAGGCTTCCATTTCAACCTATTACGCTCACGTAACTGTGCTGTCAACCTGTAGAGTTGGTAGTTTTCAAGATTTTATGGCTCAGATAATAGTTAAATTCCCTCGTGTATGCTTTTATAGTTTGGAAAGAGACGATGTTTTAAGGTCGTGTGCTTTCAAACGCCAAAGTGATTTCGAATACATCAAATGTTAATATATATTTATTTTCAAAACTACAATTTATGTACATAGATTAAATCTAACTAATCTACTCAACCGAACCTCTATCTAAGATTGGCCCTTGTGGCATTGTACCGAGGACGCTGGCGGCATTTCCTCGCTGTATCGCAATACTGATGCGTTGTGCGAGGAAGTCGCCAGCTCTTCGGTTTTTAGTTACATCAACCAGACGTTTCGCGATTTCAGCAAACAATTTGCGTGCGCTGGGGCCCCATGAACCTAAAATTTCTACGCCAAACGGTACAAAATCGTACTCTTTGCCGAGGCCCTTTTATTTATTATGTTTTAAAAATCCGGCATTTTCAGCCGCAGCGGCCGTCTTAAACGTAGTTTGTTGAAGATGGGACGGTGCCAGGGTGTCTACGCAAGTAGCATCCCATACCAACATCCGTCCCAAGCTCCAAGGAACCAAAGACACACCATCAGGTCTCTTACCATCATCTCTAATAATACCAGTAGGCTCAAGAAGAGCAGGTACGTTGATTCAATTCAATTCAATTCAATTCAAATTCTTTAATGTTAATAATAACACATGTCAAATATACTTACAACTACATTAAATAATATTATCAGTCTAACACAATCAACAATCTAATACAAAAAATAAAAATACAAATAAAATAATGATAACAATAATTACCATAATTAGAAAAATAAAAACGATTAAATTAGATTATAAAATTCGTCAATACTATAAAATGCATTTTTGATTAAAAAGTCCTTTAGTTTTTTTACAAACACCTCATAAGAAGGAGCCTCTTTGATCTCCGGGCTTAAGCAATTATATATTTTAATGCCAACTACCCTCAGTGAGTGTGACGATTTCGCTAGTCGGACTAAGACTGGATTTAGATCGCGGCCCGTTTTCCTCTGATCCGGTCGACGCGATTTATACTCACTTAAGTGCTTGTACATATACTTAGCAACCTCTAGAATGAACAGGCATGGGGTAGTTAGAATTTTCAATTTAATAAAATGCTCCTTCGCTGGAGTAAATGGCGGCACCCCTGCCAATATCCTTACGGCATTCTTTTGCATTACAAATATTCTATCTCTGTCAGCCGCTAGCCCCCAGAGCCCAATTCCGTAAGATATCAAGGAATTTACGTAAGCGTAATATGCCATACGAAGATTTTTACGTGAGAGTGCAGGGGCAAGCCTACACAGTGCAAAAGAGGCTTGGGCCAATCTACCGGTGAGTAAATCAATATGTATATCCCATTTTAAGCCAGCATCAAATTCAAAGCCCAAAAATCTTGCATTTTGCACTTGGGGAACCATTGTTTTATTGATAACTATGTCAAGAGGCGTAGGGTATTGTCATTTTAACCTGAAATGAATAATGAATGTCTTACTAAGATTAATGTCAAAACCGTTAACTTCAAACCAACGTGTTAATTTCAATAACGTGTTTGTAACGTTTTCCTTAAGGTGAGCAAATGAAGTGCCGTGCACAACAGCACAACCATCATCTGCGAACATCACAAAATCACCATCGAGGAACAAATTGATGAGGTCATTAACCATTACCAGGAAGAGGAAATTCCCAAGGGCCGAACCCTGAGGAACGAAACAGTCATCAAGGGTCCGCGTTTCCGACTTAGTTGTCCCTCCATCAACTGACACAACTTGTTCCCCGTTCTTTAAAAATGACTCAATAAACGACAATAAACTACCCTGTACGCCATAGTTCTGCAACTTTATTAAAAGCAATTTGTGATCCACTGAGTCGAAGGCACGTGATAGATCGCAGAAGATGGCAGCTGCCATTTCCTTCTGGTCTAGATACTCAAGGATACGCTGATGGACCGCATGTGGCAAGAGACCTGCGGATTATGTCGTTAAGCGTCGCATGTCTGGAAATACGGCCTGCGCTTTTTTGACAACTTAGTCCGTGGTGTCCCAGTCGGTCCACGTCTGTGCCACAACAGCATAAGTGAGGGGTACATACCACGGCCCCGAGTCTCAGGCCGGTTGCGAGCCTAAGAGAGGCCGGATCCAGAAAAGTACCAGTACTAGCCGAAGGATAAGCATTCAGCCAGTAACTAGCTTCCCGGGTTCCAGGATCCGGACCTGCAGAGCTCTTTAGAAGAGAATTGTATGTTAGATCACAATAACCATTGTCCCAGCTCCTTTGTGATTTTAGGTTGTCAGGATTTTTTTTAGAAGGGCAAGCATTTTTGAATGCATTTTTGGCGTCTTCCAAACCCGTAAATGTTATTTTGAATAACGTACCTACCATTCATCATTTTTATTGGAGATATTCAGCAAAAGTGATCTTCTACTTATTGAAATAAAAGTAAAAAATTATTATCTCGCGTACATTATAAGGAACCAATCAACTTTTTTTCCCCTCACTAGCTCGTAAAGCGCTCGTTTATCCTTTAATACGAGCGGGTAAAAACGCTTTTTACCAACTTGTGAATAAATTAATTTGACATTGCTCTAATTCCTATAGCCCCCTACTGCCTAGTATAAGTGGATCTCTATGACTGTAGTAAACACGCGCAATCGGAGCTCACATGTTAAATTGGTCGTTTCTCATGGGTGACTTTGTAAGCCATTGGCTATATTTAAGATCCAGAAGTAACTCTATTCTACGATACGTTTCGACATTGAGTTTTAAATGGTTTCTTTAAGTTAATTTACATTTGGATGAGATTTGAAATCATATTTCCTCGCGATAGTGAGGGGAAAAAAGTTGTATTACACTTGGCGGCAAAGTTTGTTCAACTCTCGTGCCTTGAGACCTTCGCAATGCTCAAGATTCCAGTTTTTGAACCACTCGCTACGCTCGTGGCTCAATTTTGGAATCTTTCGCCAGCTCAGGATGCTTAGCCAAGTTGCCAATCGCTAGCGCTTGCTAGCGCATAGTAGTTTTCCATCTCTGTCACTCCTTCATATTAGTGCGACAAAGAGGGAAAACTACGATGCGCTAGCAAGCGCTAGCGATTGGCAACTTGGCTAAGCACCCAGGTCTCAATATTGGCACGACAGTTAAACAACAACTTTGCCCCCTTGTATAATAATAGTACATTACTACCGAGGCCGGGAAGTGACTGGTTGCCGGCCGAATATATGTAGACGGCCGAGCGAAGCGAGGCCGGATAGTATTCGGACGGCAACCCGTCACTTCATGGCCGAGGTATGTATAATGCTTTTCTCAAACATTCAATGAAATGAAACAAAAAAATGTATCTTCTTTCTAAGAAATTATAAGTCAACTACATAGGTAACTAAGTCTTTGAAACACAACAAAAGTCAAATACGACATCGACACCTCATTTTTTTTTTAAGATTGACCTGTTTGAACGTTGCAAATTTTTTTATTTAAAAAAGCGGTATTAGACGACGCGGTCGGTTGGGTCCAATTAATCGCATGCAGTGATCGGGGCCGACGGATCGCTCCGTATAATACTGCTTTTTAAATATTATTTTGAGTAGTTATTATACATTTATTTTAAATTATATAATTTAAATACCTAAATATAACTGCAAAAATTTGCTAATCATTTTTTTTATACTAATATTACTTACAGATAATTAATGGCTAAAAGCCAAGATGCCAGGTCACAACCCTATGTCAAATGAAAATTAAAAAAGAGGTACTTGCCGGCCTAGGCCGGCAACGAGCTACTTCCCGGCCACTTTTTTAGCACTTAACTACAACATTTCATTGCATGTTTGAGAAAATAACTATTGTGCAACTACTACTACTCGTTAAGTACATAATTCATTATTATGCTATTTATGACTTACACTTATTTATGTGTACTGATTTTATAATTTACGTGACCATGTATTCTTTGTATGTATTTCATATATTTTCTGTGATTATCATAAAATATGGGTATTTTTTGTCAATATTACGGTAACGCACCAGACAATTTTTACTTTCATACAAATTTGCATATAACTATGTCTGCTGTGTTACCTTTAAAATAAAGAAATAATTAACTTAAATGAGAAGATTTAGTCTTTAAATCATATATTATTAATTATCGAAACTACAATTTATATACATATATTAAATCTAACTAATCTAGTTACGTTAAGTATCCATATCTAAGTTACTTTTTAAACACTTAATAACCTGTAATGTTAATGAATTAGTTATTTATCGAGTAGAAAATTTGTTCTTATTGGGTTTTTTGGTGAAATTATAATTTACAAACCGCACGAAAAAACGGTGATTGGCCCATAAAGTACTTAGAATTTTATTTGATCCTGAACAATTTATATTGCGTTACATTATTTTTACATTATATTGACAGTAAACATGTTCAAACGTAATGGGAAAGGTCCAAAACGATCAGAAGCTACTTCGTTTTCTATAAAAGATTACACCAATAGAAGATTTCCTAAGCTTATTTCTAAAGAAATAGTTTCCTGTTAGAGATAAGTACCTACTGTTTTGTAGTCCTATTTCAGCTACAGTCAATTTCCTGTGTAACAATGGCCTTATTTAGAAAAATTGTATTTAAAAAAAAGGAGACAGTATGTGTAAAAGTCAAAAGCTTAAACAACGTGATATTTTTGCGCCAGATAGTATAAAATTCGTTCCACTGGGAAATCAGGTTTACTCCGGAAGGATTTGTAAGCATAATTTTAAAGAAATTTTAATACAGGATAATCCTAAAACGTGTGATGGATTACGCGATGCGAGTGTGAGCAAAATTTAGATATTTGGATCAAAAGCAGCAATTAGATTCACCTATCAGAATATTGACCCCCTAGAGACTTATCCTTTTGGATATAAAGCCTAATTTCTGATTGAACCTTTATCTGCGTGATTGGTTTCCTTTTCTATTAGGTAACTGACTTTTTGTGTTTTTGAGCTGACAACAGACTCCCTTATGTACTACAAGTATAATGGTCCCTTACATATATTATATTATAGGCATTGCTATTTACGATGGGTTGTATTCAAGGGTATTATACGTTATAAAGAAGCAGCTTATAGTATTAAGCTTTGGCTGATAGCATAGTACGGCATGGTAGATTCTAAAATAAGATGTGATATACCAAAGAAAAAAATCCGAAGTTTAGCAACGCAGGAGGAGGGATACCATAATATTTAAATTCAATTATACACATAAATACATACATACTCTTAGTATAGGACATCTCATTTCAAAAGCCATAACTGCCATATCAATATTAACAAATGTTTATATCCAGATCCACGTCGCTGCTCCAAAAATCTTTGAGAAAATACTGTGTGATCATATTCATGTGTAATTTTAAAAAAATAACACAAATGAATCCCATGCCTGGTTTAAATTATCGCCCGGATTAGAATTTACACATGAAATATTATACATAGTAGTGTTACTACTTAAAAATACAACTCAAAATAATATTGTATGTCATAAACTAAAGAAAAAACGACCACGATCATCAACTTCCGAGGTGGGAATCGAAACCCACGTGCTCAGCTTTCGCGGCTGATTCCTGCACCGCTCGCCCACGTTGACGTTGGACATTGGTGATCTTGATCGTTTTTTCTTTGGTAAATGACATCCAATATTTATAATTTATATAGTAATAAATAGTGTGACTACCAGGGAAAAAATAAAAACACAAATCAAAATATTTAGTTAATAAATAATTTAATTTGAGTTTTCACAATACGTTATGCAACCTAATATTTAAATGTAATTATGGAATCCAATAAATCTTTTATTCAGAGAGAGAGAGTGAAAGAAAGGGTACCTAACCTTCTTTTGTCTGTTGAGTTGTTTAAGTACGCCGTCGACACCCAAATTAAGATGGCTTAAGATAACTTAATTAAATAACCGGTCAAGTGATGTCGGCTTAAGATAGCTTCGCAGTATAATTTGTTACTACTCCTTGTCGGCGCTGGATCTTTGGTATAGTGTGGTACCAAACAGAGTAAAGATAAACAACTTAAATTTAATTTTTTATTATAACAACTTCGAAAGACCTTAAACGATACAAATTACAAAAACATTATGAATTAGCTAATCTAAATTAAATTCAATCTAAAATAAAAACTAACTGTACGTATGACCTAAAACTTGTTCCGGCTACCACCCGGCCCAAACCTGCCAAAAATGGTGAAAGCATTCCGGCGCTGAATGACTGAATTATTCGTTGAACGGTGGTGCCAGAACGGGGATGGCCACCTCTATCGTGTAGATGCCGCCCCAAGTTCCTTAAGAGCTTTTCGGTCTCTTTGCACCACGGCTCAGAAGTTTCCACGGCGACCGGAATGAAGTCGTAGATAAACAACTGGACAATTTGTAATAAATACTTGTGTTTGTTAAAAACTAAAATGTTCTTGGTTGTTTCATCTAATTCCAACTGCATTTGTACAGACGACACAGTAATAAAAAATCACTGTCAAGTAATCGTAGGGTATTTACCTCCCAAGTCAATAGCTAATATAAGTACAGAGATAAAATTTATGACTATTATACGAGTAATTTAATTTTTTTTTTTTTTATAAAATACATTTAAATATTTTATTATTATGCCGTGTGGTGACGGCAGTAAGAATACATTTGTCACCACCCCAACTCCTCCTGCGGGTGTCGTAAGAGTCGACTAAGGGACCTAAAGTGTCACTGACCATTCTACAAGATTGATGATGGGCAGCAGCGTCATCATAGTGGACACATTACTGCGATCGCCAATCCGCTTGCCCAGCGTGGTGATTATGGGCATTTACCTCCTAATGCGTCTATACGCATAGTTCATAGGAGAGGCCTACGTCCCCGCAGTGGACTAACATAGGCTGATGATGATGATGATGATTTTATTATTTTCTTTTAAAACCCCGCTATTTACGACTTTTTTTGCTGTCATATATTAAAAACAAGTTTTACTGTTTTCTCCTCTAAATCTCTTGAAATTATAACATTATGACTTATTTGTCTAATGAAAGCATAAAATTTAATATAAATAAGTAGAATAAGATAAAATATGCTTAAACATAAAATGCGCACTGTGCTTGCTTTGTTGTGCTGTGCTTTGTTTCGTACAATAAAAATATTATGAAGTATTTAATTTTTGCAAACGAACTTTTGTGCATTTAGTCCGTGCCCAACTAGCAAAATATAGTCATATAGAAGTTGAGACAACGTTTTGCATATAACTTCTAGTCTAATTTGGTTGGTCATATAAACGTAAGGTAAACGGTTATAAAAGGCGAAAGTGGCGCAAATTATACGACTTATTGGTGAGATAAACGTTAAATAAAGGTTTGCATGGCGACTTAAATCGTTTATTAAAGGTATTGTAACGATTAAGGAATGACCAAAAAGTTTTATAAAGAGTACAACAAAAACCTTTACGCGACCTAAATATCAAATAAATGTTTTATTACTGACCATTTCGTTTTATAGAAGGTTTAGTATAACCCTTACTCATTGCTTATCGGACTTTTAAGTTACATAAATGTTTTTAAGTTTTATTTATAAAACTGCTCGTGACATTTATTTTAGATACGCGCAAAACTTGGTGTGTGTGACAAAAAAGTGTACGGAAAAATAATACAAGGTAATTTTATAAGATTTGTAATAGAAATTATTGTTCTATATATTGAGCATTTGCACATTTGGCGTGAGCTGAATTCGTATGGGAAGGTCACTTTACCGTTAAAGTTTATGATGATATACAGTTTTTTTGCTGTCGCGCTCTTAATATATGCGAAATAATTATAATTTATAACAATATTTCTTCATATTTTATTATAGTTAAGGTTAGCCATTTTGGAACAAGTCATGGATTTATACTTATACGACTACAATATAACTTTATCTTAAGTAAAGGTTTTTATAACGACTACAAATTGTCCGCCATTACTAAGCCGCCGTTACTAGTCCGCCACTTCGTTTGTACCGTTTCCACGGTGTAACGTCCATGGTTTTTTTCTTTTAAATAGTACTGTGATGCTCAAGAAATGGCGACTAATGTTTTATAATATTCATTTCAAATCGACTATAAATTGCATGATGTTTTATAACCGTAACTTAAAATCAATTTAAAAACATATAGTCCAATAAAAGGAATATAACGAGTTCGGCAACAACTAAAGGTTTTTCAAAGTTTTTGTTTGACGTTAATATAACCAACAGTTGAATAAAGGGTAGATAACAGTCCCGCTGATATCTTTTTGTCATATTGAAGTTGCCTTCAATACCGCTATATAACTGTCGAGATAAGGTTTTATGATATCACTTATACAACAATAAAATTATGTAGACGTTGTAAAAATGACCTTATTACGACGGTTCTGTTTTTTCTAAACCCTTTATAAGACGAAAACGTTTATACAACTTTGAACATCATTAAGTAAACGTTTTCTTTAAAACCTCTACATGATTGTTGTATAATTAAGTCGCAAAAACGTTTATTTACCATAGTAATTAGACTATTTGGTAGGACGACTAAACTATCAGATTTATAACGTTTATTTGACTAACAGGTTAAGTAAAAACGACTATAAAACTCTTATATGGCTAAAGGTCGTATAACTCTTGATTTATATGACTTCTTTGCTAGTTGGGTGGGCTACTCGGTCTGAAATTAGAAAACGGTATAATTTGGGGGTACCAAGTGTCCTTTTTACAGTAGTTAGACATATTCCTAAGGATGTTAAAAAAGTATGATAGACATCTCAAAGTGGTAGCTAATAGGCATACGGGCTATTTCAAGATTTCCGTTGTATGACAGGTATGGTTAAAATTAGGAGGTACAAATTTTCCTTTTCACGGCTGTTAGGTAAGCTTATAAAAACGTCAAAAATGCAAGATTGCCATTTATAAGTGCTACCTAACAAAAATGGGGGCCAATCAAAGATGGTGGATCTCAAGTTTTACAAAATCAACTATATCTCGAGAACTATTAAATATATCTAATTACTCTCTTGAACAAAATTAAAGGCATATAATTATAAGAGAACAGGTACCGAACCGCAGAGGCGCCATGGTTGCATTGAGTATATCAAAATAGACAACTATATGGGTATGTGCAATTCACGAACGATTACGTAGGTAAATATTTAACAATTGTGTCACTCACGAAGACTCGCAAGTGTGTCTAAAATAACAATTAATGCCATGACGATACGAACACACAAACACTACAGCTACAAAGCACGCATTTTCGTGACTGACACTATCTTTTCAAATGTATGTGATTTAAATAGAACCCACCTAAAAGTCTAGCGTATTTTACTGATAATATCTAACAATCGCAGTAATGTGTACATGTAAAGTATGTATATTATGTATGATTACTTAGTTCGTGAATATTTATTTATTTAGGCCTGTAAATAAACCACTCACGTTAGCACAGCTCAAATATACTGAGAAATGTGTCAGAAACTATATAAACTGCATTATTATCTCCAACTGTTAATTATGCATTTAATGGAATTATCGCACTAAAGTTGGAAAGTTAAATACGAATAACAGTAACAAAAGCAATTAACAATGTCCAACCAGGCGGGATTTAACAAATTACGCTGGACACGGAATTATATTAGTTATATATTCACGTGTTGGTATATTGAATCACTATTTATAAATCGTATGATCTTTGCCTTTTGCGGCGCTCTTTGAAGCACTTTTATTAGGTAGAGATAATGATATACAGATGCCAACGTTCTTACAAGTTGATCTGAGATTGATTGCATACGTTCTGATTGCGTTGGTAACCTACATTAGGTATTCGTCTCTAGAAGAGCTTTTGTGCGGCACGACTGAAGGCATATGGCATTCTGTTAAATGCTAACAATTATTTGATTGCAATAGTGTTTCGTATATTTATGTACCTAATTCATACTTACACCATATGAATCATTAAAATGAACTGATCAAATAGAACTCTCACTTCTCTATCATAAAATGTACCTCGTGCATAATGTCATGATGTGACATCGTGTGGGTATTACAAAAATCAGTGTCAGTGTTTAATAGCACATGCCAAAATATACAGGGTGCTCGCGAGGAAACCGAAAGTTTTTAATGCTGGATTCCTGACCATATTTAGAGTCTTTAATGTTGTATAAAATTTCCTGGATTCGGCTTGGTTTCAGAGATAATCAACCTTTTTTCGACGTAACTCGTCATTTAACTTTTTTTTATTACAATGCTACCATAATGTGTTCTAATATTACCACACCTTTTCCCCCAAAATCAAAAAATACGAATAGACTTGACTAAATAACCTGTACCTACCTAAAAAAAACAATTGAAATAAATAATTTAAACAAATTGTTATTACGATAAAAAGTACCTACTGGAAATGTCTAAATTTTTTTTTAGTGGAATTTACATTAGGTCTTATAATATTTTTTGTTTATTTTGATGTCTAGAATACATAGTTAAAATCTTTCGGAATACTCGCGAGCACCCTGTATATTTTCACATTTTTCTGGGCTCGTATTTTTTGGTCATGGTCTCACGCCATGAAGAAAGACTGGCGGCAGCTTGCACCTTTATGTTCTGTTCACTTGGTTTATGACCGCAATTAATAGAGATATACTCAACATTAAGGTATCGACGAAGAAGAGAAGCAGAAGATCGCGTTTTTGACTAGGAAAAAGTAAAATTCGCTAGTCTCACTTGCTCTACGGAGGTGAGCTATGAGCAATATCATAAAGGGTTTAATTTATGGCAATATCTGCGTTAGGGCAGATGAATGCACATACTGGCATAGTCCCGATTAAAGACTTTACTCGTATAGTTACCTCAATTAAACACAGAGCGCCGTAACTTATAGATTTAATTGAATACTATTCATAATATTTGATGCGCGTAATTGAAAACTTACTCGTATGTTAGTAGACGTATCCCGAGATAACTACTTGCTATACCTAATGATTAAATCATTAGATCATTACAATAGCAATTCTAGGTAAATATTTAATGCCTACAAAAATATTTCATATATGTTTAGTTACATGCTTTAATATCAAGAGTAGGTAGTTAATAATAACTGCAGACAATATGGCGGTATCTACAAGTAAGAAATGTCTTCGTATATTCCCAACATTTTACTTAATAAAAGCTAAGAAAGTCGCTGATAACAAAATGGCTGGCTCGCTAACGAGTATCGCAAGCAATTAATCGAGAACAATTAAATGTATCGGATCTAGTCTGGCACGTTATTTTATTATACAAGGTGACTTTGTGGTTCTTTATTATGAAACATCTTTCATCAAAAGTAATACTGACTTATGACTAACGCAATAAAATTGGTTGTATGTATCGCAAAAAAATAAATTGGCTAATCAAGTTCTGCATAAGGCGTGAAAATAAAATTTGTCAATTCTTACTAATAAAGGATCATAAATCTGTAAAATAAGCTCAAGCTTGAAGATTAAATAGGTACATTTTATGGGTCTATATCGAATCGCATAATAATATTGTTCCGAATATTTTGTCGCATAAGAATTTTACGCCGAAAATTGTTTCGCTGAATTATTATTTCGCATATTTTTCATATGTCGAAGTTTTTGCGCCTAAAGTCCTTTGTCCGAAACATTCTTCGTCCTAATGCTTATTGTGTCTAACATTCATTTGCCGAAATTGTATTATGCATATGTTTGATAATCCTAATATTGTACATTCTAAAATTGCTGCTAAACATAACGCCTACTAAAATGAAATAGCTAAGTCGCATTTGTAGTATTACGACCCGCCAACATGTCGATGGAGCCCCTAGCGGGGCTCCTATTTCCGCTCTAAGGGACAAAAGATACCTAACGAACCTATCCAGGTGAATTACATGATTTTGTAATGTTTTTTTTTAATGCGGGGGGCTTCGCCCCCCGAGCCCCCCTTGTGGGGGGCTTGCCCCCCCCCGTCCCCCCTAATTTGGTCTTTCCCCTAGCAGCTGAAGCAGGCCTAGTATTTGTATTGTGAAATGTCTAAGATTAATGTTTTAACCTAACTTAACCGTATCGGTCCTGCCCCTCTCGTTTTTCTGCAATCAGGTTATCTACAAACAGTTAATTCCATTTGATAGACGTGACAACTTAACTTAATATTGATGTAGTTTAAGCTAGTTTAAAAGACTAGTGCTGTTATTTTAGCCAATCTAATAATAATGCGGAATATTTTTTATAACAATCAAAATTAGTACTATTACATTTTAGATAATTTAAAAGTCGACTTACGAATATTCGGAAAACATACTTTAGGACTTCTATTTGTGTATGCATAAAAATAATTCGGCGAAACGATTATTATGCCATTCAACAATATGCCAAATGTTTCGGCCAAAACATTTTCTGCACAATGAACATTATGCGAAGAGACGGGCACCCACATTTTATTTGTTGAAAATGAAATGCAATTTAGTCATGTATGTAGTATGAATAAATAATATCTCGTGATTACAAACAAGTGAAATCGTAGCAATAAGAATGCTAATGCTAATAGTGGTAACATTTATTAAGTAATTAATACTAGAACATGTACTCGTATGTATAATTATTATAGATAAGGCAGGATATTTAAACCCATTCAAGTTCACTATAATCTAGGGTTCCTAGTATACTACGGAATTATAGTTATAGTTTCGCCATCTCCGTCTGTCTGTCTGGCCGCAGCATAGCTCGGTGAATGTAAGTAGGTACGAGAAATTTGCAATAGGGTATAAGTATACATTAATCACGCCGACAATGTAGTAGAATAATAATACGGTAGCCTCATAATTAAATAATGTGTGTCCCCTTTAACTTTTGATATGTAGGTCTGAACAATATGAAAAACTAATTCGAATTCAATATAGAAAACTATTTTTTTTTATTTTGAAATAGGCTTACTCATGGCCACAGACTAGCCAAGGGCAGAGACGTGGCCTACGATGGAGTGAGTTTGCCCAGAAGGTGCCTATTCACCCTTGACTCGAAGGTTCATCTGTTTTTGAATAACTGCTCTTGGCAATTTTTTATATTATTACCGATTCGCTTTTTTCATTGATTTTGAATGTGTTTTTGTTAAGTACCTCCTGTTTACTACACTGAAACAGTTAAAGCATTTGTCTTACCCCATATCGACGGTAGAAAGGCTAATTGACTTAACCGACATTTTATGAACTTTACAGGAGAGCCGTTTAAAGTTTTATTTTTTAGAAAAAAAATCGCTACAAAAAAAGTAACAGGTATATTGTAACGCAACTGCCATCAAATATTCAAGATATAAAGGCGCATACTTTGGTTTCTACCTTTATAAAATTAGTTTATTATGTCTCGAAATAAAGGTCGCTTAAGACAAATCTGCTAAAAATGAGAGAAAGGCTAATTGGTTCAAATACCAACAGCGTCTGCCGCCGGAGGCAAGTCAAATGACTGTAGTGTACAAGTTTTAACGTTTTTAAAAAGAAGGCTAAATGAGCTAAGCGCTATTTTTACTATACAACGGGGTAAGGCTAAACAGTTTAAGCGATTCTTTAATGGAAATAAGTGGCGATTCTAATTGACTTAATGACACACACTCATTGAAAAACGGATTGCTTAAATCTCAGGAATTATATGAATATGATTAAACATGGTGGTTGAAGCTCGGATATTTAGAGACAAAGGTATAATTACTCTGCAGGTCTAAAGAAAACAAAATGAATGAAAATCGTTTTTATCAATTTTTATTGCTATATAAAGAAAAATATTTGCTTCTAATAACATAATTAGATAGTTATTTGGCAGAATCAGTCTTAGAAAAATTGCGGATATTGATTACAGCGTTTCATCCGCAATAACCTTTCTGTCGCTTTTATTGGAAAAAATGCTCTTTTTGCCTAACATCTTTAATTAATTTATTCCTACGCTTGATACGTTACATTTTTTAATCTTAATTTTTATTATATCTGTAGTCAGTTTTTTTTACAATTATAAGCGGCAGAAATACGTAAGTAAGTATTTAGACTTAAACTTTAATTATTATTAAATAATCAAGAAATAACAATGAAAATAATTAAATTATTTCATAATGTGAAATACACGATTTCAGTATCACACACAAATCACTACGGCACATGCGCCTACCGGCACAGACTACAAGTGATTGACGCGCCCGCGCGGGGGGCGGCGGTAGTTATAGGCGAGCGGCTCAAAAAGCGCCGACGGTGGCAAGAGTGTGATTGTACCGCCGAGTCAAAAGTTTCTCATAGAAATTTTTGATGATTTAAGCTACACTGATATGATGCATTATGATTTTATTATAAGGATTTAAATGACACTGGTCAAACAAATATTCTATTTCAACCGACATTCTCATCTATAAAAAGAGGTTCAAAATGCTTAAGTAACATACATTTCATGGTTTAGGGTTTTACGTATTTGGTTGAAGCGACCCATGCCCTAAAAAATTGGGAAGAGCTAAATGGTTCAAGCGACATGCTTCTTTTATTTTAAATGGAGGCTAAATGCTTCAAACGCCTATGGTGGCACTTTTTTGTTGAAGTTCAATTGACTTAAACGACTATGCTCGTGTGTGATGGAGTAAAGCCAAAAGCTTCAAATCTAAACGAATGGCAAAGTTGGGAAAGTAAAAACCGCTTAAGCGGGAACGTCACGTTTCATTCAAAAATGCAATTTTTTGTGTTGCTTCATGCCTTGATTTTTTTAACGCTGTACCAAATTTCAGAAGTGTTAACCGCCATCAAAATCGTCTGATCGCTATGAAACCGAGCTCAATCGACTGAGAAAAATCTGCCGATTCCGATGATATAAATAACTCAATATCGCCCAAAGTGTCGCTTAAGCCAATTAGCCTTTCTACCGTCGATATGGTTACAGGTACAAGGTCAATATGTCATTTTTAGAGATTGTTTAATTTCCCTCCTTAATAGCTTGGCCACGACATTGGTCCAAAGTTCCAAACCGACCGGCGACGTGCGAATCTACACGTTGGAACGAGAGGCTGATATCGGAACTCCGTCTCGCATGTATGGTTTTCCGCCCTGCCGATGCACGACATTGGTCTACGGCTACCGGCTTAGCGGAAAACCATACGTGCGAGAGTGATTACCCATATCGGTATTCCGCTCCAACTCATGTTCCTCATGGATTCGCTCGCCGCTGGTTGCCTTAGACCAATGTCATGGCCGGGCCTTTAGACCAATGTCGTGGCCAGGATATTAAGGAGTCATCATCATCATAATCATCAGCCAATTGACGTCCACTGCTGGACATAGGCCTCCCCCAGAGAGTTCCACAAAGATCGGTCGTGAGCTGTCCGCATCCATTGGACACCCGCAACCTTTACCAGGTCGTCGCTCCATCTTGTGGGGGGCTTTCCCACGCTGCGCCGTCCAGTGCGTGGTCGCCACTCGAGAACACGCCGACCCCACCGGTCATCGGTCCTCCGGGCAATATGGCCAGCCCACTGCCACTTCAACCTGGCGATTCTTCGGGCTATGTCAGTCACTTTCATTCTTCTTCGGATCTCGTCATTCCTGATGCGATCTCGCAGAGAAACCCCGAGCATTGCCCTCTCCATCGCTCGTTGAGTGACTCTGAGCCTCCTAATGAGTCCCATAGTGAACGACCACGTTTCAGATCCGTAAGTAATCACTGGCAACACACACTGGTCGAAGACTTTCGACTTGAGACACTGCGATGTATTGGACGAGAAGATATTGCGTAGTCTCCCGAACGCCGCCCAACCTATTAAGAGTGGGCATCAACCTAGGAAAAAACGTGAATTCACCCACGGGCCCCGCTCCTGTTCTCTGTGTGCGTGACGGCGCGCCTACTGTCCTCCCGCTCGCACACTCGCATAGTATATGCCGGAGCAACTACATGAAACGTGGCAATATTTTTAAAGATTGAATTGTCTAGTACTATTTATAATTATGTGCAATCATAAAGGCGGGGTCACACCCGATGCGTGCACGTGCGCATTGCGTGGCCGCCACCAGTTGCCACCCACCTCCCCCCGCTGCCACGCGTCGCCACTCAACGCCACCCGTCGCCGGCCGCCACCCGTCGCCACCCTCCTCCCCCCGCTGCCACCCGTCACCAACCGTCGCTGTCGCCACCCACCGCCACCCGTCGCCACCCGCCTCCCCCCGCTGCCGCCCGCCAACCGTCGCCGCCCGCCTCCCCCCGCCACCACCCACCGCCACCCGCCTCCCGTCGCCGCCGCCCGCCTCCCCCCGCTGCCACGTCACCACCCGTCGCCGCCCGCCTCACCCCGCTGGATGCGGGTGGCGCAGGACCGGTCATTGTGGCAATCTTTGGGGGAGGCTTACGTTCAGAAGTAGACGTTTTTTGGCTGATATGATGATGATGATTATGATGATGATGAATTAATCATAATAAAGTCTAAAACTGGTAGACCACACTTTTTGTCGACTGTACCTATGGAGGCGCGCTCAGTTTGGGTTTATTACTACATTTCAAGTGATAACTGATATACATACAGTCTGTTACCATCAAGCGGGCTTTTATTTGAGTTCAATTTCTTTAGTTACATTTTTTAATTAAATAGTGTTCAGGACATTGTCAAGAATCTTCATCTAGGTATCATCATCATTTAAATATTTAGCAAACGGGTTATTCACGTAATTTATTTACGTCGATAATTGCCGGACATGTGTGAGTAACCCGTTTGCTAAATATTTAAATATGTTAGAGTCTCACGTTAGTTACAATTCTAAAATCTTCATCTCGTTACTCAGTGACAATAAAAGCCTCCATGATGGTACTAGTTGCTGTATGTAAGTATTTTATGTATTTAGTTAGCTAATCCTCTAGGCTTGTCGCGAACTTCGAGAAACTAAAATTTCGGCCATCTCTTTCTTGCAACTTATTTTCAATCGTATTTCAGTATACATAATTATACGTATCGTATAGTGTTTAGAGTTCAAATACCGGCGAGGGAATTATTTGTGTATTTATTTATCACGCCTTCCCCCGGCCAGATGGTCACTGACAAGCCCCGAACCTCGGTCAGGACTGACCATGTACCCGGTTGTCACCGACAAAATTCCGTTTGACCTTCTAACGCCCTTGGTCATCGAGCGCGCGCTCCTGACCGATGTCGCCTGTCGCTGACCACGCGAAGCCAGTGCGCTCGGGACAGCGTCGCGCGCGCATGTTTGTGAACTCTGACCTTAAAAATATTAGCGTAAATCGTAACGGAAGCAAAGAGATGCGAACGCGATTTTATCGTGGAATTATTAGATTTATATAAAAGCTTACCCTGTTTGTGGGATTTACCGTCATCGATATACGATACTTTGAATTTATTTCTAAACAAATTAAGAGGATCGTCTTAGTCTAACATATCGACGAGATTTAAATGGCTTAAAATCAGTCTTTGCTTGAGCCATCGCCTCATCCATATCCTCCTGTTTTTCTCTTTTTTATAGGCAGTGCTCAAAAGTAATAATGCTACTGAAATTTTAAGAGACACGGAGCCATTGCACGTACAGTCGGTTCACAAGTTCCGAACACACTGATGTCGGAGCGTGGTCATCGACCGTGTAGCCAGACAACTCGGACGGCCACCACTGACCAAGGTCGAGCGGTCGGGGGCTTGTCAGTGACCGTCTGGCCCGGGCTTTACTCAGTGACAATAAAAGCCTCCATGATGGTACTAGTTGCTGTATTTAAGTATTATATGTATTTAGTTAGCTAATCCTCTAGGCTTATCGCGAACTTCGAAAATCGAAAATTTCGGCCATCTCTCTCTTGCAACTTATTTTCGATATTCAACTTATTTTCAATCTTATTTCAGTATACATAAGTATACGTATCGTATAGTGTTGAGAGTTCAAATACCGACGAGGGAATTATTTGCGTATTATAGAGGTGTGCGCTACGCCGGCGCGGCGCCGCCGCGCCGCGGGACCCACGCCGCCGCCGCCGCCGAGGTTTTCAAAATTCACGCCGCGACAAAAAATTTGCGGAATAATAGTACATTACTATAGAGGACGGGAAACGAAGGGTTACAGGCCAAGTAGATATATCTGGCCGAAGGAACTGAGGCCAGATAGGAATACGCGGCCTGTAACCCTGTTTCTCGCCGAGATTTGTATAGTGCTTTTCTCAAACTTGCCATGAAATAAAACTAACTGATTTCGCCGAACCATACTATTTGATTTGTAAATAAACCAATAGTACAGTATCATACAACATTTAAAAAAAACATTCGCGCCAACTTTTTTTTTAATGTGTTTGAGGTATCATTTTACCTGGTGGTATAGACGTTAGTTTTTAGGTTATTTTTTTTTCTGTGGCTGAATGTCAAGACATAGTGTCACAGTTTGACGTTTCAAAACAAAAGACAGTTTGTTTGCAGTCCTAGGTGTGAAATAAATACATGAAATCTCTTTACATATCATCTTATCATATGCCACCGGATACATAGTATTTCCGGGTTTAATTTAAAGTAAGTAACATCAACATTCCGTAGCAAGTTTGAGAAAAATCATTTAAATTACGCGCCACGCTGATCAAATTCACATTATACAACATATGCTTGCGAATATCGACAAGCGGTTCTCTCTGACCGAAAAGATTGTATGCGCAGCACTTCTGGATTGCAGATTTTCAGGCCTAAAGGAGATTTATACGTACCTACAAAAAAAACACACTACTCGGGCAGAATTGTTCCCAATTGTACCTTTTACAGGATTGCAATTCCAAGTCCAGTACTTCAGATTTACAAACATACAGAATCCCAATACTGTAATATTGCCATATTACGGTTTCCCATGTCTACAGATTTTCAATATTACATATTCCTAACTCTACAGATAGTACAGATTACCATGCCTACGAATTCCAATGTCCACAGATTCCATATTCTCTAGATATGATATAAACGTCTACTGATTCCCAACTGTAATGCTTTTTTTAACACATTTACTCGTAAGTCGTAATTTAGGTCTTATTGAACCGCTTTTAGGCTTATAATTCTAGGTATTATTAGCTTTGTTTTTTTTTTCATTACCTATATTATATTCTTCACATAGTCGATCCCACAGTGTCTGAAGACAAAAGTCTCAATGAGTGCGTCCTACCCGTGATGACGTACGGAGTCGAAACGTGGACACTGACGGTACGGCTGGTCCACAAGTTCAAGATCGCTCCGCGAGCTATGGAAAGGGCTATGCTCGGCGTCTCTTTGCGAGATCGAATCAGAAATGATGTTATACGGCAGAGAACCAAAGTGATCGATATGGCCCACCGTATTAGCAAGCTGAAGTGGCAGTGGGCTGGCCATATTAGCCGTAGAACCAACAACTGTTGGGGTAAACGATTCCTTGAGTGGAGACCGGGTCTCGGCAAGCGTAGTGTAGGACACCCTCTGGCAAGGCGAGCGACGATTTGGGATTGCTCTCAAGAGCTGGATGCGAGCAGCCAAAGATCAAAAACGGTGGCGTGAAATTGGGGAGTCCTATGTCCAGCAGTGGACTGCGATAGGCTGATGATGAAGATGGATGTTTTTTCATTATCTACGTTAGGCCACCATAGGAGGTTTAATGACCGTCTATTAACTTATTCTATTAATTTAAGTGTCTGCCATAACGTCAAACAAAGCAAAACATACCGACATGCGCGATGCACAAATAGATTTGATTTGAAAAAATAAAATATTTTCGTGTGTATTATACACCGATGTATGACTTGCAGTGTGGGCGATGATGGTACTATAAAGAGGTTGTAAAGCTGGGTATCTGTAGTATTTGAAATCTGCAGTACATAATGTACATATTGGGAATTCGTAGTATTGGGAACCTACAGTGTTGGGTATTTGTAGCATTCGAAATCCGTATTATTGGTTATTGGGAATGTGTATAATCGGGAATGCATAGTATTGACAATATCTGTAGTATAAGGAATTTAAAACTTTGTTTCGAGTTTATTTTTTAATAATAAACTTGTCCTAAACTATATCTAGGTTTTTAATACCTTCTCATCCATACGAACGTACAGGGTCGCGTTTTATAAAGTTACATTTTACAATTTCGCTGTTTGCCTCTCTAACGCACGCACATATTGGCTAGAAAGAGAGGGAAACAGCAAATTTGTTAATTGTAACTTTATAAAACGCGACCTAGGTGAACAATGTGGCCTTGACGCCGGCGTGGCGCCGGCAAAATTTTGCGGCGCGCCGCCGCCGACGTTTTCTATGCCGGCGCACACCTCTAGTGTATTAATTTGCTGCAATAAATATTATCTATAGGGGAGACCAGGTATGAACGTAACGATTTTCAGTTTTTGATTTTTTATATTTTTTTGGGTAGCAGTTGTCAAACTTTGCATCTTTATGTGCAATAGACACATATTTCATGTATCTTTTGGTACTAAAATAAACTTCATACATCGAATAGTTTTACAAAAAAATGGCTCACAGTGAAGGATGGAATTTGTTGCAATTATCCCTACCCCCAGGGCTGGTTGTAACAGAGCATAGGGATAATAGAAACAAAGTAAATAACTATAAAACAATCAATAAAATTATGTGTAGTAGGTATTTTTAAGTAATCAACAGTCTTACAATATCACAATCTCAAAGACGAACATTAACAATGAATGAATGTAATTAACATTAGGTATTATATGAGACGAAATTAATTTATACCTATAGGATATATGAGTGACGTGAGAGCAATCAACTTTCTGTCTTATTCTAAATGACATATTTTATTAAATGCCCGGTCGCCGGTCACATACTGTAAACATCAAATCATTGGGCAAAGGCCACTGAAAATGTTTGGTTATATTATTGAACTTACTAAAACTATAGTACGGTAGGTAACTCATATTACCGGTTTTTATAAATGCCCGGACGCCGGTAACAGATTGTATACCGGATGGAAATTATTTTTGGGTCAGTGACGGCAACTACCAGATTCAGAGGAGCTACGCAAAATAGTTTTACAAGACTTTCCCTCGATTTTAAATTAATAAAGATTGGCGTTTACAGATTTGGAAACAGCATACAGGGTGGGAGAAAATGGTCATTTTTGACCCCAATCTATCCTGTTTCTGTTCAGCAGAGTTGGGCGTAGGTAATCAATTCATTTTAAAATTAATTTACAGGGTTACATTCCAGTAATGACGATTCCGCAGTAATGAATTACTACTATAATCAAAATTACTGTAATGCTGTACTACGGTTACGCCTGTAATCCATTCCTTTGGGATCAGTATTGTAATCCGTTACTATAATATTGAATCCAACGTAATCAAGTACTTTAGTAATCTGCATTACTTAGAACAGTTAAAACGTAATTTTGTTACTGTTACTCGAAGAAAATTGTTTTTGATTTATGTCATTCTAGTTGACATCTGACATCCTAGCACTTTCATGATAGTTAAAAACGTATTCTGAAAATGTAGTATACAGGGTGTTTTTTTTTCGACCGTTCAAATTCTACGTAGTGAATGTGTAGGTCATACTGACCAACTTTTACTATGGGGACAAAGTCGAAATCGCGAAAAAAAAATCAGCTGTTTCATACATTTCGGCCGGCGTAATGCCGCCAATTTGTATGAAACAGCTGATTTTTTTTTCGCGATTTCGACGTTGTCCCCATAGTAAAAGTTGGTGAGTATGACCTACACATTCACTACGTAGAATTTGAACGGTCGAAAAAAAACACCCTGTATATTTAAGATCCAAGATGGCGGAACATTTTTCATCATTATACTCGTTTCTGACTAATTCACATTCGTGGTATTCGATTTTCGGGTCCATTCTAAGATCCAAGATGGCGGCAACGTTTTTTTAGCAATTTTCATCATTATACTCGGTTCCGACTAATTCGCATAAGTGGAATCCGAATTTCGTGTCCATTTTAAGATCCAAGATGGCGGCAACTTTTTTTTCAATTTTCATCATTGTACTCGTTTCCGACTAATTCGCATACGTGGAAACCGATTTTTGAGTCCATTCTAAGATCCAAGATGGCGGCAACGTTTTTTTAGCAATTTTCATCATTATACTCGGTTCCGACTAATTCGCATAAGTGGAATCCGAATTTCGTGTCCATTTTAAGATCCAAGATGGCGGCAACTTTTTTTGCAATTTTAATCATTATACTCGTTTCTGACTACTTCGCATACGTGGAAACCGATTTTCGGGTCCATTCTAAGATCGAAGATGGCGGTACAGTGTTTTTCTTTCTTTTGTAATTTTTGTCATTGTAGTCGTTTTTTAGACTAATTTACATAAGTACCCGAATTTAGGATCAATTCAAGATCCTAGATTTCCTACGTATGTGTACCTACCTACCTAGTGGAAATGAGATATTCGGATTCCACGTGCGTGAATTAGTCAAAAACGAGTATAAAAAATGACGAAAATTGCAAAAAATTGTGTCGTCATCTTGGATCTTCAAATGGACTCTAAATTCGGGTTCCGCGTATGTGAATTAGTCGAAAACGAGTATAATGATGAAAATTGCGTAGGTACAAAATTCAATAACATGCAAAAAAAGACGCCGCCATCTTGGATCTTACAATGGACCCTAAATTCGGGTCTCACGTATGTAAATTAGTCAAAAATGAGTACAATGATAAAAATGAAAAAAAAAGAAAAAACTTGTGCCGCCATCTTGGATCTTAAAATGGACCCTAAATTCAGGTTTCACGTATGTGTATTAGTCGAAAACGAGTATAATGATGAAAATTGCGTAGGTTCAAAATTCAGTAACATGCAAAAAGAGACGCCGCCATCTTGGATCTTACAATGGACCCTAAATTCGGGTCTCACGTATGTAAATTAGTCAAAAACGAGTACAATGACAAAAACGAAAAAAAAAAAGAAAAAACTTGTGCCGCCATCTTGGATCTTAAAATGGACCCTAAATTCGGATTCCACGTATGTGAATTAGTCGAAATCGAGTATAATGACGAAAATTCCAAAAAAAATACCAGCATCTTGGATCTTAAAGTGGACCCTATATTCGGGTTCCACGTATGTGTATTAGTCGAAAACGAGTACAATGACAAAAAAAAGAAAAAATTGGGCCGCCATCTTGAATCTTAAAATGGACCCTAAATTCAGATTCCACGTATGTGAATTAGTCGAAATCGAGTATAATGTCCTAATGCGTCTAGACGCATAGTTAATAGGAGAGGCCTACGTCCAGCAGTGGACTACCATAAGCTGATGATGATGATGATGATGATGATGAGTATAATGACGAAAATTCCAAAGTATTATATGCTATAGATTATATTATTACATTTATTACTGACTCCTTCATATGTCATGGTAATATTCCGTTTCACGACATTACATTACAAGTAATATGATACCCATAAGTACCTACATTACAAAGTAAAATCAAGTGATATTGTAATCGGGAATTGATTCCGAAATGCCCAACTCTGCTGTTCAGGATCAAAAACTCGTATGTGACCAAAAATATTTTTCATACAATTTGTATGGGAAATTTAATTCATGATTTGCGGCTTTTCTAGCCGAAAATTTTTTTTTGGTCTCATACATGCTTTTGATCCTGAACAGAAACAGGATCGGTTGGCATCAAAAAAAAAGTTTGTCACTAATGACCATTTTCACGCACCCTGTATGTTTTTTCCAAAATCTTTAAACGCCAATCTTCATTAAGTTAAAAAAAAGGGAAGGTCTTCCAAGACCATTTTCGCGTAGCTACTCTGGATCTCGTAGCTGCCCTCACTGACCCAAAAAGAATTTCCACCCTGTATTCCACATGCTAAACATTTTTTGGTTACAAGCATGCCAATTTTTCAGACAAGGAAATCTGTTATTTTTGAAGTAGACGCGAATGGTCGAGCTTCCTCGTTTTCGATTGAAAATTTGAGTCTCGCGACTTACATACGAAATACCTATTACTTGTATACAAACCTACGCGATCCAAAAAATTCATCGGCTATTTTTGCTTATACTGCATGTATGTCCCTCGTTTCCACTATAAAATCTGATAAGATAATGTTTTTCATTAATGATGAATGAAAAACTTGTTGAATGAAGTTTTATTTATTAGTCATATTACCCAATGGTTCAAAACTTCGGTTTAAATGTGAAACAGACCTTCAAAGATTTAATTAAATTCATTTTACCGTCATGAGCTCGTCGAGCATAGTCCTCTCGTCTCAACGGAGTGATCGCGACTGGCCGCGCCCACGGATGGAAATAGAAGATATAGCAAATCGCGCGAAATGCGCGACGGGAGAGAACACAGCGCGCGAAATAAAAAGGGTCTATACGCCAAATGCTTCTTACCTCTCTATCTCTTAAACATGACAACCTATAAAAAAAGTTTTGCCTATCAGCCCTCGGCATTAGTTTAAGCTACAAAATACTAAATTATTACTATTATAGCATGCAAAGTAACGTCAGGAAATAAAATCTCCCCGAAAATTAGACATGTTTTCGTGGTCGATTTCTATCGAGCGAACTTCAATCCTTTGCGGATTTGTTCCCTATCAGCCCTTGCAAATATGATGTAGTTTCTGTATGTATGATATTGTGGCATATTTTCATGTTTAAGACATCTTAAAATGCAATCTCCGTGCTGCAATTTGGGTGTATGCGCCCTCTTAAGGAGTGAAACTAAACAATCTCTAAAAACGAGATACCTACTGACTTTGTACCTGTTACCATATGGGGTGAGAATGGTAATAAATGTAATAATAGAAGTTGTAGCAAAACAGATTACGATAAATTTAATTAATGTCGTAGGTGCCGTACCTAATCGTCGACCTCTGTTCCCATTCTCAAATTTAAGCTTAAATATTCAACATGATTTTAGTTTCTCTTGTAACAAGCAGTCGTGATTTCATTTGGAAATTATAGCTCACCACATACACATACATTTTTTATAGCGACTGTTTTAGATTAATTTAAAATATTAGTTTTTTATCCATGTTGCGTTTATTATACTTAACTTACTTACTAAGATGAAAATAAGAAAATAATTATAGGCCAGCCCAATATATCAGTATGTGATAAGTAAGAACTAATACCATTAAAGGCGTATATTAATATGCGACTAAAGCCATGCGAAAGTCTTAAAAGATAAATGGAAGCAATATCGATATGAAATTGCAAGTTCAAAGAGGTCTTCGCAAAACTACGCAGAGGCAGCCAAAATGTGTAGAAATAATACATAGAACGTAAGAAGAGAATAATATATCTCATACGAGATCATATCATTTGAATATCGCGTGTTGTAATGCGAGATCTGTATATACGCAGATAAATATTTTCTTTGTAACTTCGTCTATGTGTAGGTATGAGCAATTCTCTAATACCTAAGAATTGTATTCATTAATATATAAGACCATGAAATATAACTTACTATACGAAATTAAGTATCCATTCACGTTTATAAAAATATTGGTATATTGTAATGAATATTTAAATAAAAGTGTACCTAAAAGAATGGATAGTATTGTATCACTCTTCTTCACTACAAATTTGTGGAATTACAAAAGATATTCCAATGTTTTTGGTGTTGAAGTAAACGATGAGGTTACGCAAACCCACGCTTTCAATACTGGTACGTAATCTTTGGAATTCAGCCAAGAATACGGGTTCAGTGAGCTTCTATCATATTTTACGATACGATACCGTAACCAAGAGTTATGTCAAACAATAATACTGTTTACCTTTTTGAATATGGTACCTAAATAATCTCATAAATCTTATTGTCCACATGTAAGCCCCCATATCCATTAAATCACTCATGTTTTAATTATAACACATTTACAGTATTTCATGCAACCGTTGTTTAAGAGATGTCAAAAAAGGTGGGTGGCGTGGGTAACTATTTTAGGCGAAATGCGGTTAAGGCGAGTTAAGTCACAGCACTCATGTTAAAGTTAGTTGATCAATTAGAAAGACAGAAATAAATACTATATAATTAATGACAAATCCGAAAATAATCAAAAAGTAAAAAACAAACACTGTCACAAAATGGTCAACCAACCAGCGCTGGTTTTATTGCAATTAATTTAATCAGGACAGGAGTTCAGCCATACGAGTATGATACAGAAACACGTCTTACCAACATGTTGAAATATATGTTCCCTTTAACTAATTTACAAAATATTGATATATTTCATGGTCCGCCACCAATTCGTTAATCTTTATAGAGTTAGTCTGATTATGATCTGTGAATTACTGCCTAGTTCCATAAATATTTTACTAGCAGTACTACCCATCGCTTTATAATAATGGAATATCTCCATTAGTTAGCACTTAACGTGCAAATTCTCGGGTGATTATGGTTAATGAACTGTTTGCTTACTGCTCAAGTTCCTCGGTTAAACATAATGTCAGTATTGCAACTTCATTCAGATATGGTGTGTCCGTATAAATTGACATAATATCAGATACGTCCACAGGTTTGACCGTTCCCGCATAAAACTCTCGGTTTCTAATAGCTTGAAGAATGTTTGCGTTACTATTTATAAGGCTGTCGTAATATTTTTATTTAAGTACTCAATTTAAAAAATTTTTAGCTTCTGTCTCTATCACTCTAGCGAAGGCGTAATCGGAGCGATCATGCGTAGACTACGGTAGACTTACGGAATGCGTAGCCATTATGCCATTCGCTTACACTCAACAGCGTAATTACGAGTATGATAGTTTTTTCATAACTACTGTACTGTATCACACTTTTTTATAAGTGCCACAGAGATACTTAGTTGGGTTTCGCTCGTGACTTAGCGTTATGCTGCGGCCACGACATTGGTTTAAGGCGACCGGCTTATCGGAAAACCATACGTGCGAGAGGAAGTACTCATATCGGCCTCCCGCTCCAACTCATGGATTCGCTCGCCGCTGGTCGCCTTAGACCAATGTCGTGGCCAGGTCATTATGCCGCGGCCACGACATTAGCCTAAGTAAGGCGACCGGCTTAGCGGAAAACCATACTTGGGAGAAGGAGTACCCATATCGGCACCCCGCTCCAACTCATGGATTCGCTCGCTGCTGGTCGCCTTAGACCAATATCGTGGCCGGGCCTTTAGCCTCCGAGTACATCACTTCTAAAAATTACCAGTATCGCTTAACCTGGCTACGGGGACATGGACATTATGGACAATTACATTGATAACAGGAACTCTCGTAAAGGACAATTCGCTTTCAATTAATGTCTCAAACAACGTTCCACCTTGAAGCATTATTAAGCCCGTGGGGTAGGTAAATGATGGACGTGCGTCACATTCCTTAATCCTTAATTTGAAGCATTGAACTACTCACCCGAAACTTTCGCAAATTTGAATTTATAGTTATGCGTCGATCCCTCGCAAGTAAAAGCCTCCTTCAAGGCATGACAATCATCTTGTGCTGTTTTTACCCATTTTTGCTGCGACTGAGACTATATTGCCTTGTCATCTCTTAAATAAATAAATAAGTAAATATCTTGGGACATCTTTGGGAGAAAAGTCACTTTTTTATTTCCCATTTTGTAACCATTTTTCAAACACTTAGTACAGACGCTACAAAATGGAATGTATGCAAATCATAGAATATTTTAACACGTTTTTAGGGTTCCGTAGTTAACAAAGAACCCTAATAGTTTCGCCATGTCCGTCTGTCCGCAGCATAGCTCACTAGGTCAGTGGCCGTTAGTATTAGAAATGTGCAATTTGTTACAGGTATATAACCAATCATGCGGACAAAGTGGTAGAATAAAAACTAGATTTTTCTTCGGTTACCTCCCTAGTTGGTGAAATGGGGATGATTTTTTTATTCCCTGTAATCCCTGTAATTTGAATAGGTCTCTTAAAAATAATAAGGGTCATAGAAGAAAGTATTCTGAAGTCAATATTGCCGTAGGACTAGATTGATTTGTGTAAGATGTCCCAAGATATTTATTCATTTTTTTTTTTATTTATTTAATATTTTCGAAGTCAACCGCTCCAGAATAGAAAAAAATCGAGTCCCCCCTAACTTCTGATTTGTATTTACTAATACGCTCCCCTTAAAAACATAGCGTTGTTTATTAAATTGGGATGATGTGGCAAGCAAATTGTAATTAAATGCAGGGTATTTCCTGATACGACTAATACTGTAACTTGTAACAGACATACAGTTAACTTGAAGGTCTGAACCAAATTGGTCCGTTGTATCACCCTAAATATCTTTCTTGATGAGTAATTAATAAGGTGGGATTTAATCAACGTAATGACTTTGTAACGAAGTTGTGAGACCCGACCGATGGACCGTTTTGATTTCGAGCAAGGGGTTCCGATATTCTAGCCTTATATAATAGTTAATATTATTATATAAGGCTAGAATATCGGAACCCATATAAATATAATTATATTATTCAATTATGTATTTTTACCCAAAAATATAGGCACGTAGGAATGTATCTACTTATGTAGGTGAACTGGTTAGTCAGGCGTAGATATTTCCATATTATTTTGTCAAACTGTGACAGGATTTTTATTATATGCAACTTAAAATATTTTAAAATTGATTGTAACGCTTATAAGGCTTGAGCTTAGCAGTCCTAATAATAATAATAGATACATTAATTTTATTGGGTATCTACGATATGTAGAACTTTTGAAGGTACATTTAGACCAAACGAGCATCCGCTCATTCTATCCCCAACCAAATCAATGAATTGCGACGAATCACGTTTTGAGTAACGAACAAATTTCGTAGAGTGGGGGATAGAATGAGCTAATGCTGGTTTGGTCTAAAGGCACCTTTATAAAATTAACAGTGTAACATACCTTTACCATGAATATACATATGGATTTCAAAATACCAATTGTGTCACAACAGTAGGATATTTGAAAGGCGTGCAAAACTTTTCGGAAATAGAAAATAAAATGCTAGTTTGCATAAGAGTAAAGCAGTACAACGAGTGTTCATAAAGTAAACTACTTATTCTTGCTTGTTATCTAAATACTACCGATACTTGCTTAAGAAAATTTACGCGTATTAATACTCGTAAACCAACGAAAAATATGTGTAAAGATTACAGAAAACTTTACGTATTTATAAAGATAGTAATTAAGTAACCACGTCCACGTAAGACCCCAATTTACATCATAATGTACAACTCGCCGACAATGTGGTAGAATAAAAAACATTTCAGACAAACAACTACTTGCGTGGTCGCTGCCATCGCCTCCTAGCGGATGAGGCATCCCGCACGATGGCTCACCAGTTTTATCCAATTGTTCGCTCCCGTATTCTGCTTAATAAATTCTTATTTTTTGCACCAGGCTCCGATTTGTTCGCGGACAACCTTGACAAACTTAAAAAAGAATTCTTGCGTTTTTGTGAAACAGTAACATAAATGTGATAATTATGTATGTTTTTAACATAAGCTTCTTGTACTGATCAATTTATTATTGCTTAGTGTTTTTTATCTTACCATCTGTAACGCTTTGGCTTATCAGCTGTTAGTTGTAGATGTATTAAATAAATAAATAAATAAATTTCAGGTATCTGCCCTACTACGTAGTGAAAGTGAAGTGGGGAAGTTTTTTTATTATTTTGCTTTAATTTTGTGGGCTATCGTTAATAAGGTATTTTTAAAATAATAAGGGTCCCAATAGAATCCCCTCCTCTAACTTTTGATCCATGGGTGAAACAGTATAGAAAAAATCATGAATAGAATAGTACGTTAAAACATAATTGAACATAAGTAATCAGCGCTGCAATTTTGAATAACTACGGAAACTACCTCGACTGAGCAAGTGAGCATGGTCCGACATGCTTAAATTATACTAATTGAATACTACTGTTATGTATGACTAACCTAAAAAAATTAAAATGAATCATTTAAACTTATATTTTAAAAGGTGAATTTCCCTTGGTTAACCTTAATTTAGATGTACCTATACGTACCTACTTATGACGTAGATTCTGTGAAGTAGGATTCATACAAACAGATTTCAGTTGCTTGTTTACTACCCGTATTTGCCTCACGGAATCAAATTCACCAAGACTGGCTGTCAAATAATACGCATTGAAACCCTCTTTTTCAAATATTTCTTTGTTTGTTTGCAGATTCGAGCATACAACTCTGCTGATTGTACAAGTAAGTTCACAAATAATAAAAACTTGCACTGGTTTTGATATATTCCAACTAGACCCAGAAATGCTTGTTTTTTTTAATTTAAATTTTCCTAACCTTATTTACGTACTTCCCTTCACTGACCTTTTCGTCTTCATGGGTGATTATTATTTAAATAAAGAAAACATTTTTATAACAAAACAAAACAAGAAAATATGTTTTGTTCCGAGTTAAATTTGCCCGTTTACTACTAATTTTTAAAGCACTTTTGGTTTTATTACATATATGAACATTACACGCGGTTCTAATTTTGTCATTTGTGTTGAATTTAATTAACCAACAGACAAACCTGGAATCATTCTTATTTATATTTTAAACATCAAACAAAACAAGACGTCCTATTTGAAAAAGTTGACAAGAAGTAACGCTATTTGCATATTTATCATTTTTTGGCATCTTCGTAACAATTTTAGCCCGGCTTGGTGGTTTAATTGTTTGCAAAAACCGCAATTTTATAAATAAGGTCAATGAAGATAACTTCCCAGTTTTTTTAATGTAACGAATACCTTAAAAATATGATAATAAAGAAGTATTTTATTTTTTACACAATTGTGTTCTACATCATCTTGTTGTTACTCAAGCAATTATTAGTACGGTCAAATCTACCTACATCATTTTACCCTAAACTCGCAAATCAAGTAGTATCGCTGTATTTTTGGTATGTTTTTTAGACACCATAGGGCAGTAAAAACAACATTTTGCAAGCAAAAAAAAGTTGTGCTGGCAGCGTAGTACGCGAAAAACTGCGAAATTTACGGTCACTTTTTAGGTTCTGATTTCTATTTAAAAAACTTAGGTTTTTTGATATCATATGCTATTAAACGCTTTAAGATTAATAAATTTATATTGTTTATGGCATGTCGATTATAAATCCAAAAAGGTTATTCATACCCAATTGCCTATCCCTATGTGTTATTCCAGATTATGTAAATATTTGCTCCTAGGAGCTTCACGGTTATAACTATCGTATGCATTTTCTTACATACCTAACGTATAAGAAGCTTATATTATTAAGCTTAGAGCTTCGTAGTTTAATACACAATGAACAAACCCACAAGTAATAATATTAATAAATATCATGGCACTATAGACCTATTACACAAATTGACCTGGTCCCACGGTTAGCTCAATTAAGGCTTGGGTTATGGGTAGCCAGAACGCAAGCCTTAAATTGGGCTTACCGTGGGACTAAGTCAATTTGTGTTTTTTATTTAGCCACTGAAGAATAGTCCAGTTAATTTTGGATTAACAATGTCAAAATAGTATTTTATGCAATAGTGGTATTATAAGGGTCAAAAAGTGCGAGCGGCGTGAGTTGCGATACGAGCCCGAAGGGCGAGTATCGCAATTTAAGACGTGGCGAGCATTTTTTGAACTAGTAATACAACGTTGCATACTATACTTTTTCTACGACTAAGAGGCATAGCATACACAGAACTCATAAAATATCCTATATTACTGAGCGCCACACACGTATTCCAGTTGTCACCAATAAGTCACAGTTTGTATAACTAATATAACATTAGTTTGTATAACTAATATAACATTGATAGCTCATCCATTCCCAAGAAGAGCAGGCAGAACATTAGAAATTAATGATGAAAAACTCATATTTTAGATAGATTTGAGGCACTGCACAAACTTTAATGCAAATCGACTCAAATCAAACCGAGCGCTATACTCAACTGGGGGCCGTCCACGAACTTCGATATTCGCAAAAGTCGAGCATCCGTCTCCGTTACTCTAATAATAATTTTGTTCAAGTGACAGAGACAAATGATCGAAACTCAATTTCGAAGTTCGCGGCAGGACTTGCGAACGCGGGAAGGTTTTTTTTAATGCAGCTGTCATTGTCTATGGATAACTTTGCTTTTAAAATCGTGTTTACTTGCCTGTGATAAAAATACTTTTACATTATATGAAATTAGTTATTGGTACAAAAATATAATATATCAAATTAAAATAATTGAAAAAACTAATTTACATTCTATTTTCTAAATATTTCGTTAATAATTTTAATTATTGTAATAAATAATCTCGTACTAATTTTGGTAGCAGTGTAAAAACTCGAAGATGGGAGCAAATCCAATATGGCGTCCATCAAGGGTGTGATGTGGCAGTCTGTGGCAGACCGCAGACGTTTTTGAGTCTGTTCGGAAAGTGACGACGTCTGGCAGGAAGAGCCGCCCATATATCTCGCGTGCCTTCTCTTTCCGAACAACGCTGCGACATTACGATACTGGCTGAGAGTGCGTTTTTGAGAAATAGACTATAGACTTTTGACAGATGTAATTATGTATATCTTTACAATAGTGTGCGTAGCTATGTAACTAGCAAAAAAAAGGTCAGGAGTAGAAAAATGTATATATAGAACTACCTGATTAATATCAGGTCTGTCCCTAGAATGAACTAGTAGGTAAGACAAGCTACCCTGATCGCGGTTTTCAGCATTTTCACCACGATAGCAAATAATTAGCCACGTTCGCATAAAAATATCTGAATAGATAGAAAAGAAGGTAAATTGTGTACAGTATTATATCATAGTATAATATCACCCGTCCTGATTTTTGATGTTGATTACTTATTTGATAATAATACAGTTTTTTTCTTATACCTACTAACAAATTACGGAATACTAAATACTCCATTATTTTTGGTATTTTTTTTTTCAATAAGAGTTATTTCACAAGGTGGACTGATGACCTGGTGAAGGTCGCAGGAGTCCGCTGGATGCGGGTGGCGCAGGACCGGTCATTGTGGCAATCTTTGGAGGAGGCCTATGTTCAGCAGTGGACGCCTTTAGGCTAATATGATGATGATGATGAAGAGTTATTAGTATTTTAGTTAGTATAGAAATTTTAGATAACTATACCGGATTCATTATATTTTCTTCATACAATAATACAAACCTTCAATGCAATAATTGAAAGATGAGATAAAATGATTATAAATACCACCAATATACACAATACACCCATCAGCAAAAGTACCGGGTCAGGTGTATTTTTTCCCCGAAAATCCTGCAAACATGTTTATTTTAAACATATTTTATAATATTTATAAAATTGGAGAAAATCATTTTAACACAGCTCGTTTTAAATTTCGTTGATTTATTCATCCAATAAGAAAACAAGGTATCAATGAGGTATACAAAAACTGAACTATATTTATAAGTTTTATAACTGTTGTTTTATTACGTCTCTATAAACTATTTTTTTTCATCACACTTGCTGTCTAAGCGCGCCATTGCTTGCGTGCGTAGCGGGAGTAATAGAAAAGTGGAATTCCCTAGGGAGTAATAGAAATGTCAGTACGTCATACGTTAGTAATTCCGTACTTACCTCCCTTGATGCACAATGTACTATTAGCTACGGTGTTTTTTTAATTCATACTAAAATAAGGAGAAATCATTAACGAAGAACTTGATGTTAAAAAAGTTTTAAGCAATCTTGTCATTACGTAAAAAAATTGTTTTATTTTTGCCTGTATATAACTGCACGGCAAGCACATCATGGGCGCGGGACGACAAAAACTGCGACATAGAGTTTTCTCGAGCTATGTCACGAATTGGTAGCACAACATGCGCGCGAGATAACGCTGACTCGCGATGATCTATCAAAGCGACATAATTATTTCGCTTGAAAGTCCCACGCGAGATATCCTCAAAATTCGTAGCACAAGTGTACCTTGAGCGATAAAATACATTGCGTTTTAATGTCAAAATGCGACAAATTGTCTTCGAGGTGTGAAGGTGGCGAGAAAGTCGAGAAACACATAAAGTTCGTTACGGATTGCAAATTTAGGCTTTCAGTCGAATTATTATTGTAGCTATGAGCTTTGTATTGGTAGTTATGAATAATCTGTTTTAGTACATGCGTTCTAAGGCATTATTTAATGTTTTAATATTAACAAACTTCGTTTCATTACCGACCCTACAGTCGATACCGTAAGGTCTGAAGACCCATGGAGGTTCAATAGAGAATCCAAGGCTTAGTAATATTTTCAAAAGTAGCGGTTGTAAAGAAGAAGTATTAACGTACCTACCAATGCTAATAGCTATTGAATAGAAGTATCTAAGGGCAAGATGCATAATAGTATTAATTGTGATAGCGATGTTCTGTGTAGTATACCGTACAATTACGCAGCTATATTTTACAAGTACAATATTATTAAGAAAAGCGGCATTTGTACACATACCCCCTTATTCATAAACGCCTGCTAACTTAACAAGCCGCTAATAATTGTTTGTCCCTTTCGGTGTTAACAATGTGTCCATAAGAGCAAAAGGGACAAACAATACTTAGCGGCTTGTTAAGTTAGCAAACGTTTATGAATAAGGGATATAATCTATATAGGAAAAGGTAGATCAGACTCTATTAGTTCACGGCTGCATGGGCAATGTCCTTTCCTTAGCCTATGCGCATGGACGCATTAGAAGGTTAATATATACCCATAATCGGGAGTCGTGTATCCACTATGATGATGCTGCTGCCCATCATAGTGGACACACTACTCACCCATTGATAAATAAATAGTCAATGACACTTCAATCCTTTAACACGTTCGCCGCCGGTACTGTTTCACTAAGTGCTTATACTATGCCGATCGAAATTATCTGATAGAAATCCTATGCCAGTGACACGCACGTGTGACCGAAAAGATTGTACTCCTATGCCGGTGACACAGCACTGTGTCAAAAACGTTCGTATTTCGATGCCACTGGCATAGGAGTGAGAACTTGATTACTCGTAATGCTAGTGGCATAAGAATAAGATTACTTTGATCACGTATGTGTGTCACTGGCATAGGAGTACAGTTTTTTCGGTCACATATGTGTGTCATCGGCGTCGAACGTGTTACCGACTCTTACGACACCAACGGGAAGAGTTGGGGTGGTGACAAAAGTAATCTTACTACCGTCTCCACACGGCTAATAACTAGTATTTTAAACAAATAAAAATATATATAATAAATAATCCAGTATGCATTTATTACAAAAAATGTATTTATTAATTATAATAACATGTATTAAATACTCAATGTAACAAATATTTGTATCGTAAAGAACAGTTGAGCCAAACAAGTTTACAATCACAAATATATTAATAATTTAATTAGGTAATAAACGCCTGTAATTTCTGCTCTATTGTAGACGATCGTCTGAATTGAATGGGCACTTTTATACTTTGCGGAAGTTCACGTCCACGGCGTTATATTTCTTCGCCACGAGTTCGGGCGCCAAGCGTACTCTTGTTGTTCACGACGAGCTGCAGAGCGCGACCCAGCAGCCGGCTGTTGTGGAATCCGATTTGCTGATTGCGAACCTTTTTCTTCAGTTTGCGCCATATCTTTAAACAGTGTGAATAATTGATAAATACCATGCTTTATTGACAGCTCCGCAAAAATAACCTGCAGATCAAATAAATAATCGTAGTATGATTTTTACTATAGGTACATAATACTATCAGACGCGATGTATGTAACTTAAGGGGTTACTTTTCTTGACCATACTTGACCTTAATAATTAAGTTGGTATATGCAGGATATCCGATATATCAACTACTTTTAGGTCATAGGTATATTGTTTTGGAACCTGGAGGATGGATTAAGGAGGCGGGTATCGGGTACGAAAACGAAACCCTCATATTTCCATCATAAATTTAAATGATTTGTGCAAGCTTTCATCGAAATACCTGCTGGTAATTCGAAGACCCGATAAATTTATTTTTTGGAGTTTGACCCAATATAGGTACTTCATCTTTTCCGGATCCACATTCTCCCTCTGGAAACTATGGGTTTAGTTCAACGACATCTTGCTTTGTATTATTATTGGGCTCCGATGACTGAAATATAATTCATAACATAAATTTTTATTAAAGAACTATGAACATGAATTTCAAAAAATATACGGTTTAAATGTAAATAATCGTAACTAACATCCACAGTACCTAAGTAACGTATGAAGAGTATAAAAGGCTATAATCAACTTAAATTTCACGTTCATGAGCCATTTAAAATATCGCCACCAAACACAATCTACAAATGTCATGTGACAGATTATTATTATGACACTTTGACATTTTCATATTAAAATGTCCTATCTCTTTAATCTTTATACTACGTGAACGAGACAAAGTTATCGTGACTAGAGATGTTTAATTTTTAAAGCTTGCTGTTCACTCATCATTCAACATTATTTATACCGATTCAGTGTTGCTAGGAAAGAAAAGTTAGTCCCACACGTAACTGGCAACACTTGTTATGTCGCCCGCGGGATGACTCTTTCGCTTGGAACTAATTTCTCGAGCTGTTAACTTGTGCTACCAAAATCGAGAAAATGGCGGCTAGAAATATAAATTTGACAGCCGCGACATGGGTTTGTCGCAACGCGAGCTATCTCGCGCTCAATGATGTGCTTGCCGGGCTGCATATATTATTATAAACTTTTTTATTACTGTTTGTAATGCAATCAAATTTAATATGGAATCCGCTTGTTTATCGCCTGTAAGCTCTTAATATTTCAAAGACATCATCCAGAACCCTTTCTACATAAGTCGATTATCACATCACGCCGATCCCAGAAGGAGGGTAATGCGTTTTATGATAGTTTTTCTAGGACGCCCCTTTCTGCTCATATCGGTACAATGTAAACATTCAGTTTTATGTTTCCTCCTGGTTATAAATAATAGAGATTGAGGTTTCCTTATACCGCTATTCGCTATCGAAGTCAAAAGGTACTTACACGAGCTGGGCGGAAATTTATGGGATCACTAACGATTGGGGAGCTATTGTGGTTTGTACTATTAGTCGTTAATTTATAAACACGATAAGTGCTATGCTAAGTAACAAAGATATCTTTAAATTGTTTTATGAACATTGTACCTACGATGCAACGGGTACACGATACATCATTTTAATCTTATATTGATTGAATCTCATTTTAATTTAAACTTTCACGTCAGAGTAATATTAAAATGATGTTTAATATAACCTGACGTTTCGGGCTTGACGTTACAACCGTGGTCGCAGGCAGACTGACGAGAAAATGTATCAACACCTAGCTGCGCAGGTTTTGCGACCTACCCGCACTTGGTCTTGATTATTCACTTCTAGGTTAGGGTTATCACTAGATCTACACATTACACTCTCAAGAACCATTTGAATATTTGACCAGTTTCACCACGCCTACATTTGTAAATTACAAAATTCCACGTGTACGGGTTTCCTTGCCCCTCATTTGAATGAAATTCCGATGTTTCTTAATTTCAATAGCTTCACGTACTTTTCGGCTATGATCAATAATGTACCTACGTTCGGTTAAAAAAACTTTCGGGTTATGGTGTTCAATCCAATCCATAAACCTATAATCTTAATCTTATTTAATTTTATAAAATGATTCCTTTTTACACAAACGGCTTAACACAAATATGGATCCATTATTTTGATACGTATTTATGCACTTTGACTGTACTATTCTCCTTTCGTTTGAAATCCCAAGAGTGGAGGTAATGAAAGTGATAGTTTATAATCATGTTCAACTTTCGTTCAGTTTATAGTCATGTGTTACTGAGCCAGAAATATTATAGAATTTCATACCTAGTTATTATGCAGACTTACGTCAATGTTACCGGATAAAAGATTACTTCAAACAGACAGAAAAAATACTAGTAAATAAAAAAATAGTACATCACGACACAAGTGCGAAAAATATTCGAAATGAGTGGCGATGTTTTAAAACACGACCGATCCACTTTAAACTACACGGTAAAATGAGCCACTTCTCACTCTAGCGCCTAAAAAGGCACCATATGTACTAAAAAAGCATATTGTAGATTCATTATTTGCTTGCACTGTGAAATTGACTACCGTTTTTTATTTCATTGCCAGTTTGAGAGAAACACTACTCGTACTTGCTTCGCCTGGAAAACAAACTTAGCAGGCTTTGAATCTTAACATTTTGCTACATACCTACATTAATGTTATTTTATTAACATAATTATCAACATGCTAGGTTGACTAAAAATCCTTATCGAAGCGGCCACTCAAGTCGCAAGTTGAGTGATATGAAAATATCCCTAAACAGATTGATATTTTCATGGTAGCTTTTAAATCGCGTCAGCTATGAGAAAAGACGTCGTTACTTTAGGAATATTTTGGTGAAGCCTTAAAGAAGACAAATGGGTGTCTCATTACCGTCCCCTTTCCTTCGTGGTTATATGAAATTCTGCGCGTGACGCCTTGAGAAACCATATTAGTGCTTTCAATCTGCATGGAGGGTGCGTACTTGTATTTACTTATAGGTATTATCTGCATTTCAATTATGAACGCACGAAATGGTATTATCGGTACCTTATTCTAGTTGATTAATGTCATTTGTAGTTGAAAGTTCTATATTAAATATTATGCACCATAGTTACAGTACCTAAATATCATTATCTACGCTTAAAATAGTATTTAACATAAAAGTGTTGTATTATAATATTAAAGAGCTTTTCAGTCGAGTACCGTGTTTGCTGAGTGGCCAAAGTAAGGTACGAGATTGAATAGCTTGATGTACAACACTTTTTCTACGAGTCAATAAAAATACTATTACAGGAAGACTATGAAGTGCTACCAAGTAGATTTTATTAAGTCGTTTTCGACACCGTATTGAAATCGGGTCCGAAACATTTGGGTTGTCGACCGCAAACATAAGAACGAGACTGAGCTTCGGCTTGTAAAGCCTGTAAGGACCAAAACTGGCTGAAAACCGAATTTAACGTATCATTGCAGTTAGTTTCGGACTTTTTATCTGGTCTATTTTGAAGAGAAAGGTGAGAGCAATTAAACATGCTAGTATAAATGCAATGAAGAAAGCGATCCTATTTCACTGGCCATACCACTACCACTGGATCAGAAACGTGTTGCGAGCAAATATTTTTTTGCTATTTGAAGACTATAGTCAAAGGAAAAGGTAGTCATATTGACTAAAAGTAAATTTAATCACAAAATGTTAATGTTGTATTATTTTTTCTCAAGTTTTTTCTTACCTACTTATAGTAATAAATTTATGCAACTATAAATCGCAGTCCTTTGACATTTGTAACATTTCTTATCGTTCACCCTGTTTAACAAACACAATACATAACATAACGAATACACAAACAAATCCAAACAAGTTTGCAAAATATTCGACGCAGAGAAAAGATGAAAAAGGCGTCTATTGTAAGAAAGAGGCGTCTTGTTTGTGATTGGTCACTTGCAATCCAAAGACAAAGCAGGTGCAAACCAGTGAAGTGTTTAAGTAGACTGTAAGATTAAATTATTGTAAGATTAATTTAATTATTAAATATTAAAGTTATTAAATATGGAAGGAATGTAATAAATCTCAATTAATTCAATAAATTTAATGAGCTCTAATTGAAAGCTACGCAAATATCTCAGAGTGGCACTGCAATGTTATGCTGGTGAAACCTAGCAATGTACAGTCACCACACGGGATTGTTGAGCCACTTGCCACTGTTCGCAACTTGGTCGAATAATACAAATCGGGTTCCGAACTCTTATGAGGCTGGTTTCACGACTTCGGCCGAACTCTGCTGACCAATGTGGCGGGCGTTGCTACGGCTAACCAATGACCGCTCGCGTATTCTTCAGAAGGTGACATTACCATGGTTACGTAATAACAAAAATGTTTAACCAATGATTGATCGTTATTTTTCCGGAAGCTGACGTTACTATAGTTACGTTATAATTATAACATCCGCTTTAGTCCTGGAGACGTCAATCTAACTTCAGAGCCCTGATGGTAATTTCGTTCACTTTCCCTTTAACGGCTGTCACTGACAGGTATTTTTTCAAAGTTAGAATTTCAGTCAGAAACTATCAAGTTTCTACTAAACATTTTTATGGCTATTGACAGATTATAGGATTATAGGTAGATTGTCAAAGGTTAGGTTTTAGATATTCTTATATTCTTTGTTACCTACCATATTTCTACAAAGGTTACATTACTAAGTTTTCAACTAACGTCAACTGAGCTGTAACGAATGATAATAAAGACAGCAAAAGGATTTGTCTCTGTCAATGAAAAAAATAATTTAAAATAGCTCGATAACATGCCTATTTATATAAATATCTTGAATGGAAAAAATACCTCGCTTATTAATGTCAGATATGTCATGGCAACCGATTTGAAGAAATACTAATAAATTACTAAACGGTTTTAGACAAATCTATGAAGAACTGTCGTTATCCAGTTTCCTCTAGGAACAACGACATCTAGCGTCTAATAATGGCCGATGACTAATCCTTAATTCTCGTAGACGAAGAAATTTTTATTATTTCAACTAGTTTTGACATACTGAAATTTTGACGCAACAAAGGTTCGTATTTGACTGACATATCATCGGGGAACATCGGTCATGTCGCGATTGTGCCTACTAACGAAAAATACCGAACCCATAATATTACACGACCAAATTGCATCCATTGCCAAGTGGCTCAACATTCCCACGTGGTGACTGTACCGAGGAGAAGTTTCATAAATTGCGAAACTTCTATAGAGAATGTTCTCGGCAATTTAAATTTTACAAGCAATGTAATCATGCCAAAGCCGTTGTATGTACATGCCTTTCAAGGTATATTTTATGCCTTGTTTACTCAATTGTGAAATACAATAGATAAAACTTTTTTATAAGTTCTCGTAAAAATATTCTCAATGAGAACTTACTCTAAAATTCTCAAGAAAATTCTCGGAAATTTCCGAGGATACTCCCGCAATTTTGAGAATATTCTGCAACTTGTAGATAGTGAAACATTATGTTTCGAAACGTACCTAATGGTTGACTAATTTGTATCACCAGTCTTCTCAAACATAAGCATCTATTGAACTAGGAAGTTCTATTTTCAAAATTATATTAGTTGACTACGCCGTTGGCTTATGATTATAATTTATGAGGTTCGAGTTGGAAATACCTATTCCAAGTAATAGCTATTCCAACGTAAAAAAGTAGGGTTATAGTGTAGGCTGTATTAGAAACCCAATATACCAATTACAGTCGACGAGTAGAAAACAACAGTTTTCAATAATATATAACTAAAATGGAGAATAAAATCATTAGTGTTTTACTTCTTTTAAAGTTCTGTGAAGTAGGTTCAACTGAAACAAAAACTTTAAATAAATTCTAACGTGAGCTGCACTTTATTCAGAGCTTTTCGGTTGTTAAACTTGTTGCAACTTGAATAAACTTTTTACGGAAACCGAACAAACTGCACTTTGATAAGAAAAAACATTTTTATAGAATCGAATTGATCAAGTAGCAACACTAAATATTTCGATATATCAGCGATGATAAAATTAAGTGTACAACATTTTTATAGTTATCAAACAATTATGTTATAATGTTTTAACACATTTGAACCAAAAAAGTACATTTGGTTAATGTGTTTTTTTTTTTTGTTAACAACATTAAACATAATTTTCTGATCACACTTTAATAGAAATTCGTTACTTTAATCACATGCTATTAATAATTATATAAGACTTAAGGCCGATCCTACAAGGTCATTAAAAAATCAAACCGTGGAGCCTTACTCTTTTTCAGTAGGTACGTAATCGTAATATCAAAGTTGTCGTCGGACTAGAGACATCACTATTCTAGCCCCGCCGGCCCATGAAGTGTGATTTGCTTGTCATATAAATAACAATTGCGATGTATACAAATATAATTAAACGATTTAAATCACGTGTATTTAATCACGGTTAGCACGGTACGACAGTTAGATTGCAGTGTGGTGACGGTAGTAAGAGTACATTAACTGTCACCACCCCAAATATTCCCGTGGGTCTACACCCAGCGTAAGAGCCGACTAAGGGTTTGAAGTGTCATTGACCATTTATTATTAGCAGCGTCATCATAGTGGGCACACTACTGCGATAGCCAACCCGCTTGCCCAGCGAAAAGTTAATAAAATATATTTTTTTCTCAAATTACTATTCGAATGTAAATAGGTAAATAGCGCATACTTTTATGTACTTAACATTAGTGTGTAATGAGTAAACAATTATACCACATTTGTTTTTAGGATGGCATGGCAGTTCATAATGACGGGCAATTTTGAGAATATTCTGCAACTTGTAGATAGTGAAACCTTATGTTTCGAAACGTACCTAATGGTTGACTAGTTTGTATCACCAGTCTCCTCAAAGATAAGCATCTATTGAACTAGGAAGTTCTATTTTCAAAATTATATTAGTTGACTACGCCGTTGGCTTATGATTATAATTTATGAGGTTCGAGTTGGAAATACCTATTCCAAGTAATAGCTATTCCAACGTAAAAAAGTAGGGTTATAGTGTAGGCTGTATTAGAAACCCAATATACCAATTACAGTCGACGAGTAGAAAACTACAGTTTTCAATAATATATAAATAAAATGGAGAATAAAATCATTAGTGTTTTACTTCTTTTAAAGTTCTGTGAAGTAGGTTCATGCTGAAACAAAAACTTTAAATAGATTCTAACGTGAGCTGCACTTTATTCAGAGCTTTTCGGTTGTTAAACTTGTTGCGACTTGAAGAAACTTTTCACGGAAACCGAATAAACTGGACTTTGATAAGAAGAAACATTTTTTTTTATAGAATCGAATTGATCAAGTAGCAACACTAAATATTTCAATATATCGGTGATGATAATTAAGTATAATTTTTACAGTGATCAGACAATTATGTCATAATGTTTTAACACATTTTAACCATTTAAACAATAACCAATAACATTTGGTTAAAATGTGTTTTTTTGGTTAAACATTATAACATAATTTTCTGATCACACTTTAATAGAAATTCGTTACCTTAATCACATGCTATTAAGTGCTATCAATAATTAAGACTTAAGGCCGATCCTACAAGGTCATTAAAAAATCAAACCGTGGAGCCTTACTCTTTTTCAGTAGGTACGTAATCGTAATATCAAAGTTGTCGTCGGACTAGAGACATCACTATTCTAGCCCCGCCGGCCCATGAAGTGTGATTTGCTTGTCATATAAATAACAATTGCGATGTATACAAATATAATTAAACGATTTAAATCACGTGTATTTAATCACGGTTAGCACGGTACGACAGTTAGATTGCAGTGTGGTGACGGTAGTTAAGTAAGAGTACATTAACTGTCACCACCCCAAATATTCCCGTGGGTCTACACCCAGCGTAAGAGCCGACTAAGGGTTTGAAGTGTCATTGACCATTTATTATTAGCAGCGTCATCATAGTGGGCACACTACTGCGATAGCCAACCCGCTTGCCCAGCGAAAAGTTAATAAAATATATTTTTTTTTATTCAAATTACTATTCGAATGTAAATAGGTAAATAGCGCATACTTTTATGTACTTAACATTAGTGTGTAATGAGTAAACAATTATACCACATTTGTTTTTAGGATGGCATGGCAGTTCATAATGACGGGCACATATTTTTTTTTTGTAAACAATCATTATTACTTTGTATGTTGCCTTCTGTAATGTAGTATATTCCATAGTGTTCGGAGTTTAACATTGGCATGGGCAGCTTAAATTCCGTATGGTGGACACCTTTTCCAATCATTCAGAAATGCTCTACAAAACGTACCTAATTCCGTTAAATAGCTTTGCCCTTCATGTCTGATTCAGTACTCACTGTGTGCTGCCATGTTATTAACGCGGACTAACTTTCTATCCATCCCGTTCGTACTCGCGTATTGGTGCGAGCGAGCCGGATATAAAAGAAATCCGCATTAATACCGCTGGGGCAGCTCATGGTCAGCACACAGTTCCGAATTTACGACATATCTGTCAGCTATCGAGGAAATTGGAACACAGACGTCTAACAGTCTAGTATGCAATGGCTTAACTGTGTCATTGACCCATTTGGCAGACTATCAAACTTGTAATCGTCGTAGAAAAATGTTTATCGTTTGTATTTTTATTATTATAATATAAAATAAGTGCTTCACAAAATCTCTCAGGAGGTCTTAGGGGCAGGACAGATAATAATGTTTTGCTTTTAACGAAATTTAGTAAAGGAGGATATCAAAACAGGGTAGGTTCATCATTTAAATGGAAATTGGCATTTCTTTATTATGCTACGGGAAGGGAAAATATTTTTGAAGAAGTGGAAGTGGGAAATATTTTTACTGACTAAGAGACAACGCAATTATAATTTTAGTGAGATAAATAATCTAATTTACTCACAATTACTGAAATGGGATTAGACAAGACATATTATGTATTATGTCTGCAGTAAAAAAGTATGCACCCGGAAAGGTGGGCCAAATCACTCACTGAGTGGATCCCACACGATTATGAAAAGGAGGTAGCCGGACGACGTGGACGTGTTCTGCGGAGAATGGCGAGAAATTACCAATATCAGGACGGAAAACGAGAGGGGAGGTCTTTGCCTAAAAGTGGGACACATAATAGTATGCTATTTTAAAAAATGCACAATTAATTAAATGTTAGGTAAATCTGGTTAACATCATCAATGCATCATCCCATAAAATTTGGTAACAAATGTAGTTTTTTTTCATACTTACGCATCTCTCTGTATACATAGATGGATATAATTTCTGTAATGATAAGGATCAAAATCCATCTTTATTGCGTTGCATATAATTTTATTAGTTAGACACATCGTTCATTATGGCATGCTGGTATGAAAGGTTGCCTCTTGGCAAAGTAAAAAAAATACACCTATAATTTAATTGGCTTTGTAAGAATAAAGAAATCTTTAGTTAAACTTCGACGTACATTTCAAATAATTGAAATATCCGCTTAATGCTTCTGGAGATAATGGCGGTAGAAAAGCAATTACACGAGCGCCAGTAAAAGTTTAGTTTTCTGAAATGAAGACAGTTTGAGGTAATACACTTTAGTAGTTAAGTACGTAGTTCAAAGGCTTATTTCTACCGGACGTATTGAATTGATACGGCACAAATAATGAAGCGAGAATGCTCTTATTAGGGTTTGGTAGTCAAAAAGGAACCCTTCTAGTTTCGCCATGTGTCTGTCGGTCCGTTCGTTCGTCCGTCTAGCAGTAGAAAACTGACATTTGATACCAATAACTATGTACATATCAATGAATCATCAATATCAGTGACAACGTAGTAAAATAAAAATGGAAAAAAGTTTTTTATTACGGATACCCCAATTTTTCTTATATTCTTTAAATAACTTAGTAGTTTGATTATTCACACAAGTCTTATTATAGAAATTGCAAGATCGATGGTGCCATAAAGTTATAGGTTGGAGATGGCGACAAAGTAACGGATAAAGTATCGAGGGTAGTGTTTGACCGACGACACCCGACGATCTAATAATAGCTCAATAGCAGGCGTGGTTTTCATCAAATGGCTTACTCTTGAATGTCACAAAATCAAGTGTAATGTTGTTCTCGGGTTGTAACACCACCACACCGGCTTGCATCGCTGATGGCCCAATGCCCTTGTGTACTCAAAATAAATTCTTGGGTTTTGTGATTGACTCGAACCTTAGCTGGAAGTGTCATGTTGACCAGTTGTGCAATAGGTTGAGTAGTGCTGTCTTGCTATTAAAAAACTACAGCCCCTAATATCGCGGAAGGCACTAAAAGCCGTATATTTTTCTCACTTCCATTCGTTGTTAACATATGGCACGTTGATATGGGGTAATTCAACCGATGCAAAGCGTGTCTTGATAATCCAAAAGCGTGCTATTCGATTACTGGCGGGAGTTCAAGGCAGACATCCATGTCGAGAACTCTTTAAGCAAAATGGTATTATGACGCACTACTCAGTCTACTTATTTCAAGTTTTAATGTTTGTACGAAACAATTTACCGATGTTCAAACGAGTCGATGTAATGGGTAAACAGCTTCGATCCACGGGGAGACTCCGAACAGTGCCGCGTCGCATGGCACTTGCAGTTAAGAATCCGAGGGTTATTGGGCCGACTTATTATGAACATCTACCTGCAGAATTGCGATGCGAAACATCTGACGAAACGTTTGAACGCCAATTGAGATCCTTTTTATTGAATAATCCTTTTTATTGTGTTAACGAGTATATGGAAATGACTTATCGTTCTAATACTCTTTATTGACCGTGGATATTATTTATACTTAATTGTTACATTGTTATTTAATTTTTATTGTCGTGTTAGTATAAGTTGACGATCATTATGAGATATGTAGATATTATGTAATTTTCGGAATTTTTAATGTTTTTAATTCATATTATTTTATAATTTATTTATTGTAATTTTCATATTTTTTGATTTTTTGACATTTACCATATTAATATTGACGATCATAATATAAATTCGTATAAATTAGGCTAAGTTAATTTATAATGTAATTTAATATTATGAAATAAATGAATCTAATCTAATCTAATCTAATAGACCTACCATGAGCAGCCGCTACGTGATTAACGTTGATTTACTTTCTATCCGGCTCGCTCGCATCAATATTCAAGTATGAGCGGGATAGATAGAAAGTATGTAAGTCTGCGTTAACACGTTCATTGCGGTATCAGGTCTAAAAGATCCGATGATAAACTATCCCACGGGGCGGCACTAAAAATACTGTTCCTACCGCTGGTGCGGGACATGTATCTTCTATTTGCAAAGGAGTAGAAATGAGACAAATATATTTTTGGAATTGTCTCTTCGAATATATTTCATCGGTACAATAAAAGTGTATCAGGTCGATTGTATCTGATACCGACAGAAAAGAAAATTTTTGCACCTAGTGCGGATATCAGTTCCTTTCGACCTGATACCCGATGACCCGCTAAACGCACCAGGATTATGATTAGTTTGTCTAGTGCCGCCCTTAGTCGACATTTTGTAGGTACTACGCGAAAAAAACGTGCAATCTCGAGTGCAATAAACATTATTGAACAGTTGTTCCGTGGGTTAGCTATGTTTGGGTCTTATCATGAAGCGGTCCAGACGAATGCTTTTAATTTAATGTCCATTAGGGACGTTGAAAATACCGTCAAACGTCGAAGAAATGATGCAGATGTTGATACCAGACCACCAGATCAGATAGACTTGCGCCTTTGACACCAGTTTATCGACTGCGTAGTAAAGTGAGTACCGAGTACAAATAATAACATATATACAAGTCCGACCACCGGACACACTAACCATTTCTCAAAATGCATCTGATTCGCCTTTATCGCCCGCTAATCCAAAAAGCAAAAAATACAAATATTAGAAAATGTGTCCATCCCACCAGAGCGCAGCAATATAAATTTGCAAAATATTGTTTGTATTTTATTTTTTTCAAGTTTTGTTTAATTTCGTTGATTTTTTAACGTTGGTTTCAAGTTTTGTTTTACTTCGAATAGAACACGTCTAAGTTTATCGATATTTTACTTTCACAGCCCTAAATTTTTATCGATAAGTTAATCATTCAGTGCGGATATAGGGTCGAATGGATCTGAAAAATTATTTTGCAGATTTAATAATCTTCTAATTCTTAGATCTAGAAACGGCTGAAGTTATATGTTGATGTGTTCATCGAAAGTGTATTAGAACAAAAAAAAACAAAGGAATCATTACTACTAGCCAGTAAATTAAACTTAAAGACATGCACTTCGAACAGATCCATACGACCCTATGACGCTACAACGAAAAGTTCAGAAACAGGTCTAATGTACCTGATACAGCTCCAATGTAAAGTACACGAAATGGACTGCCGCAATGAACGTGTTAATATGCAGCAACTCATGGTACGGCCACAATGGCCCTACCGCGAACCACGAACGAAGTGTTGCCTCCCTGTCACACTTACGTGGGAATTCACGTATGCGAGAGAGTCAACACTTCGTTCGTAACTCACGGTAGAGCCTCAGGATCAGAACTAGGACAGCGAGCGTTCAAATACTACGGAGATATATACCGGAAAACCTTTTCTTTGTTGTTCTAACCTATTATTAATACAATTTGCTTAGCTAATTGAATACTCTACTTCCGATATTTTTACGGAGCTAATATTTAGTATTCATGGGTAAATAATAAATATAATAATGCAGGTGATGGTGCAATAATACGATTAAGCTGTTGTTGCTTGTTAAAACGAAAAGTAAACAATGTACCTATTTGTTTAGAGTCAGGTGTTATTTTACGAATTTGTGTTGTTAATATTGGAGTAACTACCAAGTATCCTGGTAATACTTCAGCAAACGTATCGGCAGACACTCGTTATTTAAATTCAAATGGAATAACTGTATTTATTTATATTTTATGTATTTTATTTTTATTTTATTTATTTTTTATTTATATATTTTTCTGTTTTTGTTTTTAGTTTTTAATGATGTGCCTGTCTCTAGGAACGTTTTGCGATTTTTTTATACAGGGTGGGAATGAGTATATCGACAGACTTTACCAATGCATTTTGCAGTAAAAATATTATGAGACATAATATTATGTCATTTTCGGACAAAAAATATATATTTTTAAATTGTTTGTTGTGATTTTTTGAATTTTTTGTACATGAGCAGTAATAAATTGTAGGGAAAGATTTTATTTCAATGATTTTTTTTTTGTTGAACTTTTTTCTAGTACTTTTTTGTAATTTTCTCTAACTTTCGTCAGTGAGTATGTCGAGATGAAAACTATTAGTGTAAGAATTTTAATCGTGCAGGCATTTATCAACGACTTATGATGAAAATAGTTTTTTGAAAAACATGTCATTATCTCTTAAACTAAGCCGAATCCAGAACCTATCTTAGGTAGAGGAGTACCTATCTTAGGTATAAGTATAAAAGGTAAATAATGGTGGCTTTTTATAAGTCATAATAATATCAAAGTGGTGTGCTGGGTAGTTTATTGGTGTGGTGAGTTGGAAAATAAGTTGTTTTAAGAATAAGTTGAACAGTTTTTCACATTTTCATACATATTTTTTCGTATAATTGTATAAATACCTAAAGCAAATACATGAAAAAATTTCAAAGTTTAGTAGATCCTATGTAGTTCGTAAAATTATAATGCATAATGAAATTTCATGCTTAAAATATAAATTAGGTTGTATAAAAAAATTGTAACGAATAATCTAGTTTCAGTATGGTTTGAATCAACTTCCTTGCAAAACCACGTCTCTAACAACCCTGTTTTTGGACTATTTTTTTGCAATAACAATATTTTATCATCTATATATATTATTATCTTAACAGTATACACAGTTATATAATATTGTTATTGCAGTTATAAAAATATTATAACTGTGTATACTGTTAAGATAATACAAGATAATCTTAACAGTTTCATTTTATTACACGTTATTTCTTCATTAAGGATTTTTACTTCTAAATCGTCATTGAACTCCTAAGTAATCGGTTTATATTTACGCTTGGCAGTTTCATATCCAAAGATTAGTCCCGTTGAATACGTCTGACAAAACAACAAAAAATGAAATTTAATATTCAAACACGCTGAAAGCTTATCGCTTGTGGTACCTTTTCGTGGTATGAGCAACATTAGACAGCAGCTGTTGTGTATATTGTAACATGTCAAAGGCCCCCTTTCCATGTTAGCAGTATATGAAACATAATAGTAATCTTTTTTAAAGTCGGTTAAATCCACACTAGTGTCAGATGACAACTGTAATAACTAAAATCTTTCTCATAACACAAGTACGCTTTATCGTTTGAAATCCTAGATGAATTCTCGGAGAGCTTAGTCATTTATAATAAACCAATTTATTAAGACACTTAATTAATAGAATAATTTGAACCTTATTTCAATGTCATAGAGCTTGTATCGTATGAATTGTTGTCTTAAAATCAGTTTGGTTTCTCGAATGTCACGTGATACTTAAAAAAGAATGCCGCACGCGAAAATATTCGATACAAAATTGAACCATATTATAAAGTATTAAAAAAGGGCGGACCTACGAATTTGCATTCATATAAAAAAAACTAAAATGTTTATGATACAAACTATGGAGTCAAGCCCAATAGGCGTTTATAACTAGATGTGTTCACACCCATTGATTAGGTCAAATTGGACTTTATGTTAATTAAGAAATACGATTTAATCTGTGTAAAGTTTAAACGAAATTATGAAATTCAGTATGGGTTTTCAAAATACCAATGGTATGCAAGATGACGTGAGTAGGGAAGTGGGGAAGGGGTAGTTTAAAAGCGTGTGCACGAGCAAATTCGGGAGGGTCTTTGGCTTTTTGCGGAACGTTGGACGAAGTTCTCATAGTGAAGGTTTAGGTCATTCTAGGTTACCTGTATTATGTCCTGAAATATGGATTTTGCTAGTATCTTGTGATTCTAGTGAGGTCTGGTTTCGGACATGGTATAGGGAAACTAGTTGTGGGGTTTCGTTTTGTTATTTTAAATAATTTTGTGTTAAATTTTGTGATTTTAATTATTCCATTACTTATTGTTTTGTGGTCCAGAATAACGCTAGTGTTTGATATTTTAAAGTAGTGTAAAGTTTTGTTTCGTGCGTAGAGTTGTTTTTAATTTTAGTAGATTGTAGCTATCTCGTTTGTTTATTGATTTGTGCCCAGGCAAGTGCTAATATTTAGAATATTGGTAAAGTTTAGGCTACAAATCAATAGGCTATTAAAAGTCGTAAATTCTTGTTTTCTACTTTAGAGCCATTCATTAATTGATTTCAATATGTGAAGTTTTGGTTTGGATTATTTTAGTGATATTTAGCACTTAAATGATCTAGATTGGAAGTGTCACATATTATAGTTATTTAGTGATTAGTGTTTTGAATTATTTTGGGTTAGGGAGAACTAGTTCAATCCAGCACAGTTAGCTGGGCAATTAGAGAGAAAGAACAGGTACCAGAACGGTGACAACGTCGGTTCTTGCTTTCTAATTAGTGTTCTTTAGTTTAGTGTTGTAAATATCTGGTGGGTCCAGACAGTTACCAGCATTTATTGAGACTGGTGTTTTACCCCTAAGTGCCGGACGATTTGGAAAGTCAACTCTGATTTTCTAAATTAGCCAGTTGCTTAGTCCTTTTTATCTATATATTTATATATTCACATTTATTCGTCAGTTTGTTCCTTTTCTGTCCCAATCCCTATCGAGAAGGAACAAACAGCACACGGGAAAATAGGGTGTTAGTCTAATGGAGTTTTCCCATCCGAAGTAGATAGCTTTAGCCTAGAATTTCCCATTGCACATCGGGAAATTACGCGTGTAAATTAAATGTGCACCACGGGGTGCTAGCTTGCAAATATTTCGGTAGAATAGTTGGATAGTGTAGCTGTTAGGGCTAGGAATATTATAGGCGTAGGTTTTGTAGGATTCAAGTGATTTTCTAATTTTTGAGATGTATTAAGCCATTAAATATTTTCAATAGTTAGCTAGGTTCCGGTACATAATATGGCTTCTTAATTTGTTTACGTAAACTAAATACGGGTTTATGGGTTACATTTTAATGTACAATTAGCTAGGATGTAGGGTGGGTTTAGGGACAAGTTAGGATTTTATTACATATATTTATTTATGACACAAATTGACAAACCTGACATACTATTTGACAATTTATATTTTGCTCCTTGCTATTCTACTGGTAGTATTAAATATTGTGAGAAAACTAAAATATATAACTCACAATATGTCGTAACGATAGAAGCACTTTGTTTTTGAAAATGAAAAGAAAATATTTGTTTGCCCGTCTCTTAGCAGTGAGTACTAAGACTTCATTCTGTTTTCTATGGTTCTGTAATTTTCCAGCACGACCTTAAGAATACAAGGTCATACCTACTATCACAAATCATACTAGTAACGGTATGTAATTTTCAATGAGTAATTTACCCAGGCTAGATCGCAGTAAGATCGTAGTTTATTTTGGTCTGAAAGTATGATACAAAATGGCTACACCTACAGTTTGGATAATATTATTTTATTGAAACCAATACAAGAAATGTATTGCAAAAATTACAGAATTCTGGATAACTAGAGTGGATCTAATACTTCTGCTCCTACCAGTATTTTGTTATGTTAAATGTCCCTTTGCAAATCCTCTCATACAAGACAAGAAATGTCACAAAATAATGACAGGAAGGACTAAAAGGTCATGTCATTATTAAGTTCCTTCAGAACTTTAGTGCCTTCAGCACGGGGGCGGAATCCTGACCCTGCAACTGGTAGATGGATACGGATGCTGCGGGGCGGGGCAGTATCTCTAACCCCCAAATAAAAATATTTTCATTATAAATTTATTTTAACTTCTTTGTTTATATTGTGACATGTTATTGGACTATTTTTACATACTTTACAACATTCTTTCTATCTGACAAATTAACTATGACATAACTTACATCTGACATTTACCTTACCTATATTCAGACATATTATTTCTTATTTTAAATGATTTCTTACACTTAGACTAAATATGCGTATTAAGATACTCAACTCTTACCTATATGCGAAAAGGATTTCGGTTACTGACAACGGACACAACGAAGGGTTTCTAAATACACACTAACGATCATTTGGCCAATTTACTGATCCAATTCAAGATATTAACTTTATGTATTCTGGTTTATTTGGTTATTATTATTAATTCATAAAGCAGTATTAGAAGTAGGTAATTAGAATTCTAGATTTTCTTATTAGAATTTTCAGATTTTATTTTTAATATTCAGGTGAAGTAGGTTAGGTGTTAGACGGTATATTTATATAGGGGGGTTTAGTATATAAAGGGGGTGCGTTACAATTGGTGCCGTTTCCGCAGGATATTTATAGTGTAAATTGTAGTTTATATTAGTTTCATTATTATTAATTTTTGTTTGATAAGTCTTTTGTTACCTCGATATTATTTTTGCGGTTATTGTTATATTACTTATGTTTCAACTGACTTCATTGATCTCAAAGTTTATTTGTTTACGTTTTGTTGTTTTAGGTTTAATTTGTTCCATTTATATTTTAAATTTTGAGTTACATATCTTGTTTTGGATCAAAATGTTGTTATAGTTGATTTGTTTAGACGGTCGATTATAACAACACAATTGTTGCCGTGTAGATGGATAGCATATTTAGGTATGGAGTTTTGAGTTCATTCATTTAATAACATTTTCATATTTATTTCGAAATAAATTCGTTAGTAGGTGTACATTCAGTGCCAAGTTAGTCATAGTTTTTTACGTGTGTTTTACGCCATTATACTTATTTTTATATATTTAAAAGATTATGTAGTTTTACCTTTTTATGTACTGTAAATAATTAAAACTTTTATACACGGGGAGGCGTAACATATTACTTTACTCAATTTGTTGGTAGTTTTCTAAAATAATTAAAGTTTTATAGACGGGGAGGCGTAAATAGTAATTTTGAAAATAGTCTATCATTGAATATAGATTTTATAAGATTCGTATACAAATTTTCACTTATTGGAATTATTTGAAACTAAAAATAGATTTGAACTTTCAAACTTAAAGTTATCGTGATATCGGTACGGTTAGATTGTTTACAAAAACTTGTCGCGACGACCACTTGACTTATTTCGGGTCTGTTATTGTTTTAGTCGTTCACATCATTCGCTCATTGTACAAAAAAGTGTTACGCCTAACCACTTGAACGCAAGATGAGTGTGCTTTTGTGAATATGGTCTCACTCAAAGAATTATTTGAATGTTTAACTTTTTGTTATTTATGATAGGTATACTTTTAGTGGGAATTTGAAATCTAACATATTTTGTTTATGTTTGACATATTTGGCATTGGATTATAGGAAGTAGTGTATCGCGGTATTACGTTAGGTATTTGTTTTACTAAAGTGGAGTGTTTGTCAAGTAGGTATTGTTCCATACGGCTACTGTAGATTAAGTTAACGTATTATTGCATTTTATTTGATTTAAGTAGCCAGTAACAAATTAAGATCGAATACATTAAAGTGATTAACATGTGCTTTTATAAATTATATTTATACGTTCTTAATTTTACAAAAACTGTATCCAGCATTACGCAGCATGCATAGCATTTATGCAGTTCAGTTTTTATTATTATGTAGGTCAGTTTAAAACTTTTCAGTTTTAATATGTTGCACAATTTGTTTTGGTAGATTGCTGTCTATGAAACTTTTCAATTTCAATATTAATTCAACATTACATTTAAAGGAAACAACAGCAAAGTTTTCAATCGTCAGTTGAGTGCTTTATTATTTTTTTAACTTAAACATATGCGAAAAAACGGGTTTACAAATAGTGCGTTAAATGTTGTTCAGTTATATTGAACAATGTTACTATGTTACAATAGTATACTTTCATTATTTGTTTGCTTAATTTGAAAGTAATTGTTAACAGGAAATCATGAGTGGGTTAAAACACTGTTCCAAGTAAGTTAACAAAAATAGAACAACGTTTTAGTTTTGAGGAAAATGTTTTTTATATTATTTTTAGTCAGAAAATTCATTACAATATACACAGTGTACCTATACTTACCTAAAGTGATGCGCGTAGGTTTATATTTATTTGCTAGAACGTACTGACATTTCAATCATCGAGTAATTTACAATATTGATAAATTAGGTAAATACATGATTGCTTTTATTGGTACGGTATTGGTATCTTCAGTGTAACGAAATATTCAAACTTGCCATTTTGTTAACTTGTAAAATATAATACACATGTACAAGTAGGACTTTGTTTCTTTATGGTTTCTAAAAATGTTGATACTTATCGTAGTAGACTAATATACCTAATCCATTATGAATTGATAAATAATCATTAATTATTACAGGATTCGTTTAGTACGTTTGTTAGTTTTATACAATTAATTCTAATGTTTTAACGGGCTCGCAGCTAACCTTATTGTAATATATTACGATAATTATGTATGTTTGCGTAAATTTTCAGTAGATATAAGTAGTAATTATATACCAACGGACAGTTAAACGATTCCTTTATTTCTTTGCGGTTTCGTAAGGAATATTTTGAGCAAACGACGTAATTATTTTTCTTACTCATTTAAAAAGTACTTAAGTATTAACAAAAAAAAAACATACGTAAGTTTGTTCGTCAAAGAGTTGTTTCAATTGTTATTTAAATATTATTCAACCAATAATTTATCTACAGAAAAATATCAAACTTTCATAGCGTATTACCAAAGTACTTTTAAATTTAACTCGCGTTAAAACGAATACCTACTTTAATGTAATCATTCGCTATTTATGTTATTAAATATTAGAAAAAACAGTAATATTGTCCACTTTCTTTCTGTATGGCATACGAGTATTTTTGCGTTTGGTATGTTAACATTTTTGACTTTGACAAAAAATATGTATATTGTGTGACTGTTACGTAATGAATTCGGTACTCTCATTCTTAGTGTTCAATAATTAATACGTAAAATAAATATAATTCAAAATAATGATTACGTTCAAAGTAATTTACAACAATGGGTTAATTCAAATTAGCTTTGTTTTAAATAACATAAATTATACTTTATAATTTTTAGATTATATTACATAAACTAAATAAATTATTTTTGTGGATTAATGTAGTTTGAGGATTTGAGTGTTTATTATTAATTTACTGAGCTCTCCCTATATTTTTTGAGCCTCGTCAATGAACCCGTTATGTATTATCTTTTTTCATCACAAAATGATAAACTATTTGCACTTCGTATATATTGTAGTATTTTTCAGTAATATTTGGAAAAAAAAAATTGCGACATTACTTAAATGCATTGATCGTATGTTTGCTAACAGTAAATTTGTTTCATAAAATTTTCGCATTATTCAAGTATTTTTGTTACTCTTATTAATTTTTTAGCAAAAATTATTGTTAGACATTCAGGGATGTGTGAAAAAAAAAGAAAGAAGACGAATGAATATGACGAATGTTACACTACAAGTTAGTGTATATTAGTAATGCATGTTTTTTTTTAATAAAGGGCCCTGAGGAAATAACATTAATAATACATTCTTTTTTAATATTCTGACTGGAACACTACACTACACAAGCGAGGTAATATGGTTGTTTGGATTTAGGTTAGGCTCGAAAAAAAAAATAGAGCACATTTGCAGATTTATAGCTGCCGCCATATTATCTCCACACTACACACAACATCGGTATAGAAACTCACACACCCGTCATTAATGGGACGTCATAGTGCTTTCATCATATGGAAAAGCATAATGCGAAATGGGCTTAGAAAAATACTTCATAACGGCAAGTAATACTTCACTCATTTCGAATCTATTTAAAGATTAGTTGTGCTTTTTCATGGGTCAGTACTATTTTCTAGTTTTATTTTAATCATTAATGATACTTAACTTAGTTACTTCATTTTGGTGCTTCGTTGTAGAAGCTTAGATGCTTAATCTTTTGTATTAACGTCCCGTTAATGATATACATGCCCCAGACTAGGAAAGGCTTTTTGAAGATTTAAGTCGTGTGGTACGATGTTGGAATTAAATCTTTCAAAGATTGTAACTCCTCGAGTGGTATCATATACTCCTTGGCAAAAAGGTTCAATTTCGTCTTAATTAGGGATACGTTTGAATCCTTTCTTGGTCGGCAGGCGCGAATTGGATGCTAACCTAGTCGATACAAGTCGGAAGCTCTCGTATGTATCACTCGGATCGGTAGAAGACTAGCACAACTTCTATTTTCTTTTTGAGGCAAGGTTGACTGGTTGCGTTTTTGATTGTTTATTTCTAACATGACTGAACTTCTAAACTTATTCTTTCAGAAATGTTCATTCTGTAGTTTGGTTTAAACACACACCACACATAGCCGAAACAAAAAAAAAAAGGCTAACACAGAAGGGAAGAATGTTAAAAAGGTTCTTATTAGTATTTAACCGATTATTTTAATAACGTTTGTTTTCTTTAATGTGATTTCTTATTTCTTTTGCCTATTTCGAAAATTTACTTTCGCAAATATATGATTTATATATTTAAGCTACAGCAAATTTTGGGAGGCGATTGTAACATGTCAAAGGCCCCCTTTCCATGTTAGCAGTATATGAAACATAATAGTAATCTTTTTTAAAGTCGGTTAAATCCACACTAGTGTCAGATGACAACTGTAATAACTAAAATCTTTCTCATAACACAAGTACGCTTTATCGTTTGAAATCCTAGATGAATTCTCGGAGAGCTTAGTCATTTATAATAAACCAATTTATTAAGACACTTAATTAATAGAATAATTTGAACCTTATTTCAATGTCATAGAGCTTGTATCGTATGAATTGTTGTCTTAAAATCAGTTTGGTTTCTCGAATGTCACGTGATACTTAAAAAAGAATGCCGCACGCGAAAATATTCGATACAAAATTGAACCATATTATAAAGTATTAAAAAAGGGCGGACCTACGAATTTGCATTCATATAAAAAAAACTAAAATGTTTATGATACAAACTATGGAGTCAAGCCCAATAGGCGTTTATAACTAGATGTGTTCACACCCATTGATTAGGTCAAATTGGACTTTATGTTAATTAAGAAATACGATTTAATCTGTGTAAAGTTTAAACGAAATTATGAAATTCAGTATGGGTTTTCAAAATACCAATGGTATGCAAGATGACGTGAGTAGGGAAGTGGGGAAGGGGTAGTTTAAAAGCGTGTGCACGAGCAAATTCGGGAGGGTCTTTGGCTTTTTGCGGAACGTTGGACGAAGTTCTCATAGTGAAGGTTTAGGTCATTCTAGGTTACCTGTATTATGTCCTGAAATATGGATTTTGCTAGTATCTTGTGATTCTAGTGAGGTCTGGTTTCGGACATGGTATAGGGAAACTAGTTGTGGGGTTTCGTTTTGTTATTTTAAATAATTTTGTGTTAAATTTTGTGATTTTAATTATTCCATTACTTATTGTTTTGTGGTCCAGAATAACGCTAGTGTTTGATATTTTAAAGTAGTGTAAAGTTTTGTTTCGTGCGTAGAGTTGTTTTTAATTTTAGTAGATTGTAGCTATCTCGTTTGTTTATTGATTTGTGCCCAGGCAAGTGCTAATATTTAGAATATTGGTAAAGTTTAGGCTACAAATCAATAGGCTATTAAAAGTCGTAAATTCTTGTTTTCTACTTTAGAGCCATTCATTAATTGATTTCAATATGTGAAGTTTTGGTTTGGATTATTTTAGTGATATTTAGCACTTAAATGATCTAGATTGGAAGTGTCACATATTATAGTTATTTAGTGATTAGTGTTTTGAATTATTTTGGGTTAGGGAGAACTAGTTCAATCCAGCACAGTTAGCTGGGCAATTAGAGAGAAAGAACAGGTACCAGAACGGTGACAACGTCGGTTCTTGCTTTCTAATTAGTGTTCTTTAGTTTAGTGTTGTAAATATCTGGTGGGTCCAGACAGTTACCAGCATTTATTGAGACTGGTGTTTTACCCCTAAGTGCCGGACGATTTGGAAAGTCAACTCTGATTTTCTAAATTAGCCAGTTGCTTAGTCCTTTTTATCTATATATTTATATATTCACATTTATTCGTCAGTTTGTTCCTTTTCTGTCCCAATCCCTATCGAGAAGGAACAAACAGCACACGGGAAAATAGGGTGTTAGTCTAATGGAGTTTTCCCATCCGAAGTAGATAGCTTTAGCCTAGAATTTCCCATTGCACATCGGGAAATTACGCGTGTAAATTAAATGTGCACCACGGGGTGCTAGCTTGCAAATATTTCGGTAGAATAGTTGGATAGTGTAGCTGTTAGGGCTAGGAATATTATAGGCGTAGGTTTTGTAGGATTCAAGTGATTTTCTAATTTTTGAGATGTATTAAGCCATTAAATATTTTCAATAGTTAGCTAGGTTCCGGTACATAATATGGCTTCTTAATTTGTTTACGTAAACTAAATACGGGTTTATGGGTTACATTTTAATGTACAATTAGCTAGGATGTAGGGTGGGTTTAGGGACAAGTTAGGATTTTATTACATATATTTATTTATGACACAAATTGACAAACCTGACATACTATTTGACAATTTATATTTTGCTCCTTGCTATTCTACTGGTAGTATTAAATATTGTGAGAAAACTAAAATATATAACTCACAATATGTCGTAACGTTAGAAGCACTTTGTTTTTGAAAATGAAAAGAAAATATTTGTTTGCCCGTCTCTTAGCAGTGAGTACTAAGACTTCATTCTGTTTTCTATGGTTCTGTAATTTTCCAGCACGACCTTAAGAATACAAGGTCATACCTACTATCACAAATCATACTAGTAACGGTATGTAATTTTCAATGAGTAATTTACCCAGGCTAGATCGCAGTAAGATCGTAGTTTATTTTGGTCTGAAAGTATGATACAAAATGGCTACACCTACAGTTTGGATAATATTATTTTATTGAAACCAATACAAGAAATGTATTGCAAAAATTACAGAATTCTGGATAACTAGAGTGGATCTAATACTTCTGCTCCTACCAGTATTTTGTTATGTTAAATGTCCCTTTGCAAATCCTCTCATACAAGACAAGAAATGTCACAAAATAATGACAGGAAGGACTAAAAGGTCATGTCATTATTAAGTTCCTTCAGAACTTTAGTGCCTTCAGCACGGGGGCGGAATCCTGACCCTGCAACTGGTAGATGGATACGGATGCTGCGGGGCGGGGCAGTATCTCTAACCCCCAAATAAAAATATTTTCATTATAAATTTATTTTAACTTCTTTGTTTATATTGTGACATGTTATTGGACTATTTTTACATACTTTACAACATTCTTTCTATCTGACAAATTAACTATGACATAACTTACATCTGACATTTACCTTACCTATATTCAGACATATTATTTCTTATTTTAAATGATTTCTTACACTTAGACTAAATATGCGTATTAAGATACTCAACTCTTACCTATATGCGAAAAGGATTTCGGTTACTGACAACGGACACAACGAAGGGTTTCTAAATACACACTAACGATCATTTGGCCAATTTACTGATCCAATTCAAGAAATTAACTTTATGTATTCTGGTTTATTTGGTTATTATTATTAATTCATAAAGCAGTATTAGAAGTAGGTAATTAGAATTCTAGATTTTCTTATTAGAATTTTCAGATTTTATTTTTAATATTCAGGTGAAGTAGGTTAGGTGTTAGACGGTATATTTATATAGGGGGGTTTAGTATATAAAGGGGGTGCGTTACAATATACTGTGTAGCGTTTAAATGAGATCAAGTCTGGTTAATACGCATTTCTAGTAGGCAACACGCATTTCTGGTAGGTATAATGTATAATATATGCCGTGTGGTGACGGCAGTAAGAATACATTTGTCACCATGAAAAACGCTGTATTCCAAAATAGTACACGCTTACAATTTGAATTCTAGCGGTTCATTATTAGAATTCAAGTTACGACAATATATTGTCTTGAGATGCAACGTTGTTCATGATAACCGTCGAAGTATTGTGCACTTTTTTATTGAAAATGATACGCAGTAGGTATATGTGAAAAAGTTAAGAAAAGCTCCTGTTGTACGTGGTTGTAATCTATCCATATAGGCATTTGTTTTATTTTTGTTCGCATTTTAAACATGCCTATTGTCTATGAATAGATCTACTACTATGTAGTAACTACATACAACAGGTGACTTACTTAAGTTTTTTACCTATAACCTTAGTAGTTGTAAGAAATCGAATTGATTTAATAATAATGTTTTAAGGTGCTTATTATTAGTGTCAATAATTGTAGTATTATATCACCCTAACAGATCAGGGAAAATTATCATCCGTGATGGTTAAATCATCAACATTTTTATGTAATTTACCACGTGTGGCGGCAGTTTAAGTAGGCTTAACGATTAATTGCGCCATAAACCAAACTGTTTCTCGTGAAATCGAATCTTCTTTATAGCAAAACGAGCCTTTAATTTGGATTTCAGAACATTAACGATAAGTGTATTATGACACGTACTTTGCCGTAGGTATTGTGTAAGTGTGGTGTAAATTACGTTGACATTTTCAACAATGCCAAAGTTTTAATTGGAGATCATACCTAAAGCGAGCGTGCTTGTTCATTAAACGGTGAGATAATTATACCCATTTTCCCCACAAAGTTTAATTTTCTGATGCTCATTATGGCTATGCAAATAAATTTATTGTCTCGTTTGTTCGTTAGAAGTTGGCTTTGACACCCGATTATGAGTTTAAAAGTAAACAATACGCAACCATCTATAACATTATTATCTAAATAATAACGTAACTTAACGATGACAATTTTATTATAAATTGTTTTATTTTTCTTAGCCTATATCTTTGCCCCACTGCTGGACAAAAGCTTTCCCTGGATCTTCATGACTCCCGATATTGTGCTTCCAGCGGTTAAATAATACCTCTTACATTATAAATACCTACACGACTAGGACCTTCCAAAACATTGATGTAGAGTTTTTTTTCCTTAGGTACTTTATCAAGATGTCTTTATCTAGACTATCGACGGGTAGTAGTGGTAATTTTTAAAACCACCGATCCCATATTTTTATAGGTATGTATTCAAACTCCCATCATCAGTTGCATAAGAATTAACCATCCTATTTATTAAGATTGGTTGGTAACAAAGGTTGTAGTTTACTATTAGAACCGGTTAGTTTACATTGTAAATCCTTGTTTGTGACATCAGTCTAGACCGAATACGAAACGAAATACAGAATAAATACTATTCGTTTCGAAAACTTGAAGCTTATGTCCAAATATCTACAGATATTCTTGATCTTATACATAAGTCTTCTTAAACATAAAATTTATGAAAATATACAAAATTGCTCGCTTAAATATTTATGTATAAAAAAACCGGCCAAGTGCGAGTTGGACTCGCGCGCGAAGGGTTCCGTACCATTATCAATTTATTATTAAAAAAATACAGTTAAATCAACCTACCTCAAAAACTATAGGAGATAATTTAATCAAACTAAAAATCGTTGATAGAGTTTATTAATGTGCATAACATATATATTTTTTTTAATTTTATATTGCGTAGTTTAAAAAATAGAGGGGGGGGGACACATTTGTCAGACTTTGAGAGCTGATATCTCGAAAACGATTTGCTTAAATAAAAATGAGATTTATAAACCTTCATATTATTTTTAAAGACCTTTCTATTAATACCCCACACGCTTATATACAACTAAAAAAATTGTTCTATCCCTCAGTTACATGTATGGAGGGCCCCCACCCCAATGGTTTTTTTACAATTTATTATCATAATCCTGTAGCGGTTCATACAACACATATCCTTACCAAATTTCGTTACTGTAGCATTTATAGTTTCCGAGTAAATTGGCTGTGACAGACGGACAGACGGACAGACGGACATGACGAATCTATAAGGGTTCCGTTTTTGCCACTTTGGCTACGGAACCCTAAAAAGAACAAAGTTAAACCAAATATTAAATACCTAATCATCAGCGTTACGGTAGCCTACGGTAGGTATATTATTTGCTCAATTCATAACAATCATCGTTGGAATAAATCACATAGACTGCCAGAAGCCCGCTAGCCGAGTGCTATGTTCGTAAAGCAAAGCCATTTACAAACCGGAAAATGGCTAGTCGTAATGTCCGCCACGAGTGTTGAGCAGCCATCTCCAAAACCTGAATGAAATGTGTTAGATAATACTGTCGATATTGTAAAATGCGACAGATCAACTAAAGTACAATCGGTAGGTACATTAATTAGTGATTGTTTGTTTACTCATTTCCATCTTGGTTTCTTTTGTATAAAAATAGTGCTATTTTCTGTAACTAAAAATTTCTTCATACTCGTTAAGATATTATTTTTGTATACGATTTGTCGATTACTATGGATTACGGTGTTGCTTTTTTTCAGACACCTATTTTTTGAATATTTACATACATTATATAGGAGAATAATAAGTTTTAATCTTTTATTTGACCATAATACACCTACGTGATGCATCTAGAATCTCTTTTAGCTGGAACCTCTGTCAGTTAGCAAACATTTTATTTGAACCTGGTTAAGTAGAAACTTAGATAAACGGAACTAAACAACCGATCCCTTGCGATCCCACTTATCCAGTCTCCTCTACAGTTCTTTCGAAAATATTAGCCATTACCTTAACCAGTTAACTCCTTGTTACAGGCTTAACCCGATCTACCGCTTTTTGGGTGAATAGAGCCTAATGCGTTTATCTGCAATCAGTACAATGAAATAGAGATAAAAAACTGTCATCGTCAATGTCACTTGCGACATTCATTAATTTTTTATTTCATTTCTTTGCACATGTTGCGGACGAAAGCATTAGACTCTGTTCATCTATAAAACTGCACAAATGTCATCTCACTGACTTTAAAAAAGATTATTAACAAATTATAGGACATAAAAATAAAAGAGCCGCATTTTCTTGAACCTTAAGACGACGGCTACCAGAGAAAATTAATTCATAGGTATTAGGTACCTTCAGAAAACTTTACATGGCCAATTTTCACACTGGTAATTATGGTGAAATTGGGGTTGACGTTTTGGTTCATAGTAGAAGCCCTTGATTTAGCTCGAGTAATTGAATGTTACGTTTACGTTTGCATTAGCCTCACTCGGCGCATAGTGACGAATCAATCAGATTGTTATTTCAGATTCTGTTGACTTTGTATCGTCGCAGTAATATTGTTTACAGTCCTGTTATACCTACGAGTACATGTATTAGGTATATCTATGACTCACCAGGTGCATCAAGCTCGTTTGATATGTAAATTAAGGTAACGTAGTTATTACAGTTGGTACAAAATTAGTAAATATGGGATAATCTGTAATTTTGTGTCCATGTGTTTTTAAAAAAGGTGAATTTCTCAAACTTGCAATCAAATGTTGGCATTACGTACGTCAAATTAAACCAGGAAGTACCATCTTGCTGGTTCGATGATTGAAATTGATATGTAAAGGCATTTCATACCGGAAGGAACCCGTTTTAAAAAGTTAAATACCGGAAGTAACTTATAAGGTGACAGAACATCCTGGAATTTCACCGTAAAAAAAAAGAACTAATGTCAATGTCACCGGGTAAAAGATTATCTAAAATAGTCTTTAAAAAAATGACGTATAAGTTGATTTTTAATTATTTTTAAGATCCGTTTTGTTCTTTGTCTTATATGTTTGTGTACTGTGAAAATCACTTTCGATTTTTTATTTAATTGCAAGTTTGAGAAAAGCACTATACAAATCTCTGTGAGAAACAAGGTAACAGGCCGCGTATAATATGTAATTGGCCTGTAACCCTTAGTTTCCCGTCGGTACTCTATGCGCGTTATCTCCGAAAATATTGAATTTCCAAAAAAAATCCCTTATTAGTTTTGAAATACCTATCTAGTGATATCCCACAGTACCTATAGGATTATGGCAAAATAAAAAAATATCCCGCATTGATTATTAATCATAATGTATACCTATCTGTATCAAATTGTGAATTTCTACTAGATTCTAATCACCTAAAAATACCGTTGCGTATGAATTTGACAACGAATCGTAATATGCAATATTGTACCTATTACAATTTAATAAAGACTGATTAATCGGTTACTGCAGGACCCTAGATGTGTAAAGCAGTCAATGTTGTTTGACAAACAAGCTGTTAGTATGTCATGACTACACACGTTCGCCACACAAGTGCACGCTTCGACTGATGTGTACTAACTCTGTGTTGCAGTGTTTTATCAGTAAAGTGTGTTTTCAATGCTTAGCTAAGGATTTTAGGTAAAGCCGCAGTTCATTTCGATGCACTAACGTCACGCTTGACTACCGGATTACCTTCGCGGACGCTGTCTGCATAATATCTTTCTATTTACATAAATACCAGTATTTCAACCAAAATCGCACAGGATTTTATGTCTCTAACAAAAACGTAACTTAATTGTTTTTTTACTTAAAAACATATATATACCGACAATTAATTATGTAATCAAGATATTGATTTTTAGAAAATTCAAATAATTAATCCGTAAACCCGCAATATTTTCTATTTTTGAAAGTTGTCGACTGAACATTTATTTTATTTGCGATTGCTATTTATCTAATAATGATTAAAATTAATGATACTTTTTGATCGTTAACCATCACTTCTGCTGTTATGTATCCCCTTATCATTTTAATTAAGTATTAATGTCAATCACACAAATGTGTACTGTGAACATCCGTTTTCAGTAGTTGTATTCACTAGCAACTACGTAGTCTAGGTACATAAATTTACTAGTCCCTGGCGAATACCTACTGCAAATTTACAGTAAGAATACTGGGATTTGGTCTAACTAAAGCATCAGAGTACCATGTAAGAGCTTGGTGTGAAATGGGGTCATTTAGTGAACAATCTTATGGCTTCCTAAATGCCGTCGCAGAAGGCTACTAGTATATATAAAATTATGTAGGTTCAGCTGGATTCTCAGAACTCACAGTTATCAGTTGACTGGCTAGCGTCCACCTAGGTAAGTAATGCCTTGGCTGTTAGGATCTATCCTTAGATTTACTAACCTACTTATTTATATAAACTACATATATTGCACAATACAAGAGTACAAATGGTGAACTGGTTGCCAGAAGGCATTGTTAACCAGTCACTCATTGGGTTAAACAGACAGATAAGGTTCGCTTAACCTACTTTTATGGAGAACAATATGTAGGAGGCGTATGTCCATAGATGGACTGTCCAAATTACCTAATTATGTAATTTCTTGATTTTGTTTATAATTTGCTTTTTATTTATTTGGAATGAAATGGCTTTATTATAACCTACTTTTACCTATATACTTTTTATAACTTTTTACTAATAAATTGCAAATATTAGCAATTATATTCATCTCGTTTGTAACAAACACTTCTTACACGAGTTCCAACAAGTGACTGCCGTGTAATAATACTGTATTTGTACCTTTCGTACTAATTAAAGTTGTAATTAAGAGGCGACGCAGTAATCCCAACAAGTGTGCTACACCGCTGAGCGAACAATGCAGGGGATTCTTATTAGCTCGTTCTTTTGTGTGCCGCTAATTGTTACATTTTCATTTCAAATTGTACCTACTTTGTTTTCCCCAAACACATTCCTATAACACAAATAGTAATTGTTTTTTTGAGTCTACTAATTAGAATTGTTTCATCTATATTCACCTACCTACATTTTGTGTACAATTTCAGCTTGGGTTAAATACTAGTGATTCCAAAAAGTACTTTCGGTAAATTAAAAAAAATTAACATGTTATTACCTACTGCTTGTTAGTGAATTAAATATATCCCGATTTCATTAAATCTATATTGTGTTTTGTAAAGACTTAAGCCTTTGGCTTAGGCTTTGGTAAGACTTAAGTAAGCTACATGACAATATGAATGATAAAACAGACTGCAATATTACGTTTTTATGAAATCGCCTCGATATACTCGTAATAAAAGATGTACTACATGAGACCTTGAATAAATATCAAAAAATCCCACACTGTCAAAAATAGTTTTAATATAACTTGCCTCCCTTACCCGGCCGTCTTTATATTTTTATATCCGTGGAATGACTTTTGGCATCATTCCAATTGGCATAATACTGTGATCTCTTAGGGTAAATAACGCAACAGCGTAGTCGCTGACTTAGCTGCCAGGCCTTAAATAAATATCATTGGTACGAAAACCTGAAACATATATTTCACAAGCTCACGTATTGCACCAATCGATGAACTAAATAATTTAGTTATGTAGACATCTAGTGATCGCACTGGCTTTTTTAATGGTTTTGATTAAGTATCTCTAAAACCAAAGAGATACCAAATCTTACTTTTTTCGACAAAGTTTTTCGTCATAATTCATCATAAAACTTATTTTAAATTACAGTGCTACGACAATTTGTTCTAATATTACAATACATTTTGCATAAGAATAAAAAAATAAAAAAACATTTAACAAAACAACTATGTTACAAAAATAAAAATTGTATAAAAAAACATTGACTCAAATAAAGCGTTTAATTTTTCACGCAAAATACTAAACGCTATTCGATATCCGCGAGCCTACCGCGAACATAGAAGATTTCACTAGTAGATTTATCTCTGAAATAGCCTCTTTTAATAACGTACCAGAGTGACATATAATACCTAAGCGATGGAAAGCTCGAAGGGGTTTACAGTAACCACCTTTCCTGCGAGAGCCTATATCTTACAGTTGCTATAGCGAGTGCTGCCAATCGGTTGGAGCGTGTAAAAGGTCGAAATTCGCTCCCACTTTGGCTACTCGCTGCTCGTGCTCACCCACGTAAGTCAACAAAAAAGTTGACGCCATTTTAGAACATAAGCTGTCGGCAATTATGGCGTGATATTTCGGATATAATATTTAGCGTAAACTTTTTTGTGGATTTGGGTGAGTCTGGCTCTGAGACCTCTAGGTAATTCTTGGAGATTAATCTATGATTACATTTTACCTACTATTGTTGTTTTATTTTCAGTATGATGAGTAGGACATACTTAATTAAAATTATCAAAAAAATCATGTTTTTCACATCAGACATTATTAGTATAAATACTCTTCTTATATGACACGAGGTTAAATTTACATCAATATTTCATAAGCATATTTACACATCATGCTTTAGAAACCTTTTTAGTGCTCAAAATTATGAAAACAAAACCCTTACATGGATTAGTTCGCCTTTGTATCGGTCTAATTTGTTGTAAATATAAATATTAGATATATTATATGTGTATTGTATAGATATAATTGTTTTATACTTAGAATTAAAAAATATCATCAGAAAATTTTGAATAACTTCTACATTGGTTGACGTATTCGCGTGAACGTAGGTACCTTACCGATATTCACTACGCGGTCAGAGCGGCTATTACGACAGATAATGGAAACCCGAGGCTGAAGGCAACCGCACTGGCGTTACAAACGACGAGAACTACTCTGTATTGCCGGCACAATCTTGAGTGGTGTTCGAGTCAGCAACGTTTACTAGAAACTCGGGCAAAGTTTGAGTGCAAGATTAATTTGGTCATTTGAAATTTGGTAACTTCAGGAATTGCGGAACATTGTTGTATGCAGAAGATAATAGTTATTACATTGAAATTACAATCATCTTCTCATATTTTGTGACAGCAGATAATTAATAACAGTTAACTATTTTGAAGTTACAACGTCGGTGGTTGTAAGAAATTACGTAGGTAAATGAGATGCTGAAAGAAAAATCGTACTACCCAGCATGCCATTTATATTCAGAGTTTCTTACATCCGGCGACCGTGACAGGACTGATGTCAAGTAATGTACTTGCTTTATTTTTAAATACGCCCACGGGGCAGGCCCAGGTAGAGATGGTTGTATGATCTGGACTGGACGCCTTTGTCAACAATTGGCCAGAATTAACGCAAAATGGAAGCTCTGGAGATCTGAGGGAGAGCCCTTTGCCCAGCAGTGGGACACCCTTTTAGGCTAAGAAAAAATGGATGAATGATACCATCTCAATACAATAGGGGAATTTGAAATACAATCAATCAGCTTGCATGACCTAATGTATTTAATTTATTTTATACTACATACCATTATCCACTTAGTTCTACTCACTTCTTAGTTATTTTAAAAGATTGTATGTGAATGAAGTCATATAAACTGATAAATAATAACTGATTCAAAACTAGTTTGCTTAGAACATTATACAGAGTCTTCTCTAAGCATTAAAGTATCGAATTGCACTTTTGAACGACTTAAACATCTAGTTTGCTTCCATCCGACGTAAGTTTCGCAATATCATCGATCTTTGTTGAGTTTGAACCTATTAAATTACATGTACCAGTCTGCCTGCCTACAATTTACGGCTCGGGACGATAAAGTCAACTTATCGAAATAATGAGTCTAATGTGTAAATTTATACTCGAACGAATCACTCACGGTAGTTAGCATTAAAAATAACAAGTGTATTCAAACTTCTTTTTCTTTTGTTTAACAATCACAATTTTATCAATTTATAGAATAATTTAGTATAATGAATTGCATTCAATACTAACACCCGTTGATAAGTAATTACTTTCAAATGTGGATATTGATTTAATTCAGAACTCTCATAAGTAATAATAATCACGTTTACAACTACGTTGCCGCTGAATAGTAAGTAAGTAGTAGTGAATAGTAACTAAGTAATATTGTAGGGTCGTAATTAAAATTAACTATAAAAGAGATTAATTTCACTAATGAATCCTAGGCCTGCTTTCGTTGTTTGTCAGCTTAGTACATGAATCTAAATAATATCACCAGTGAAAGTGCCTATCTAATAATGAATTATGTATTTTCCTGTAATATAATTCATATAATAATTGTTAACACTGTGAATAGAAAATAATCAAATTGTGTCAAATATTAATACAAATTTTTGCAAAACAGTTTACAAAAAAACATCACAATGCTCGCTGTAGCTAAAATGTATACTTTGCTTCAATAGATATTAGTATGAGTTGTCAAACGTACGGTTTTTTATATAATTTTCATTTGATATTTTTTTAAGATAAAAATAAAAGAATGTGGCTGTCGTTGATTGTTATACACAAATATATTTTTTTGTTATTTGTAGTGTCATCATTTCATGGACATTGCCAATGATATCGTTTTCAGAAAATTTTAGCGTAGCTAAATCGGTTAGATTGAGACTATAGTCATTAGAACAAGTGGAAAATACACAAGACATCGTTAGACAATGCAATATTGACTGATAACAATAAATAGTTTAGAGTTCGATGGATCGAAGCAAAATAATCAATCATAATAAATGATATTCACTGATACTTACTTTGGAAGTAGGTAGATAGGAACAGTGATAACACCTACTGTATACTCAGAATTACCTAGGTACTGAAGTATCTCACAATAGTAAAAAAGAACAAATCCCAACAACATTATAGTTTCAGAATTTCTGTGTATCCATCCATCTTTCCGTATGTCACAGACATTTCACTTTAAAAGTAAAACATTAAAATAATTCTAAGTGACGCGTATTTCTCTCTTTCACTTACACACAACATAGCATTAAGTATCATTACACACAAAACACTCATCTTGTTGAAATTGATTGATTTTTATTATTTTTGATTTTGATTTGTCAGCCTCCATAGCCTAGTTGGTCGTGACCCTGTATCCGCCGGAATCGTATCCCGGCTAGGGCATTATTTGTGTATTTATTTATCACAAATATTTGTTAAATATATCGTCGCCTGGTACCCACTTCACAGGCCTTAAAATTGAGCTTACCGTGGGACTAGGTCGATTTGTGTAAGATGTCCCCAACATATTTATTTATATTTATTGTAAGTGGTAGTATCTATACTGTCTTTGTATGTACATGTGTAGGTTTATTGTATTTGGTATGTCGTGGTCTAGGTATATTTATAACCTTAGTCAATAGGTTTTTTCCACAAGTAGAACCAAAAAAGTTTTACCACTATTTCATAGTGAATAGCAATGAAAGCCTACATGTATATTAGCTGGCACTCCCCAATAATCCGCTTTCATATGCAGAACCCTTGCCCAATTGACGGAGGCTTTGTTAACTTTTCTCGAGACGAGGCCACAAAGTATAATAATAATCCATTGGACTAGGATATGTGATATTGTGGTAAATACAGTTACATGAAAATAATCATAACGGTCTGCAAGGAATGCCTAGTAGAAAGATAATGAAAGCGAATATAATAGCGGGAACCACTTACATACAAGCAAACAAACATAGTACCTAGGTGTTATACCTACATATTGATTAAGCTTTTTTATATATAAATTTAATTATAAGGGTTGAAAACTACAGGAAAATATACACATTTAGAAAACCAGTATTTAATTTTTTCATCACCATAATACTTAATCAGGTACCTACTTGTTTTAAATCTATTGCTAAATAACCTAGTTACTCTAAAGACATTACTACTAACGTGTAGGTATATAGTTTTCGTAACATTCCAATTCTAAGCGAGTTACAAAGTACCTACGTATGTATAAATAGCCTAAACTTGGCTAGTTTTCGAGTTGAGAAAAATCTGCTAGATCCTCTAACGCGGGGCTTTGCACTTGAAACGTAACCCAAGACGCAGCCTAAGGCTATATCGAAACCTTTCAATCTCTTAGCTTGTTGAGTTAAGTAGGTACGTACTTATAGAATGGCGACCAGTTTTAAAAGAACCTTAAAACATATTATTGCAAGAAAAGCGCTCTGCAAAATGCAGAAATATGGTAATTGTATCTTTTCAAAAGTAAATTACTTTTACAGATATACATAAGCACTATACGATTACTCGATTTCATTATACGATTTAAAGAATTTTGTTTAAAAATATTTTTGTAAAACCTTACGAGTAGTCGTATTTTAATGCCTTTTTAACAAGAAATCCGAATATACAATGCAAATGTTATAAATTAATTATAGGAATGAGGAAACGGTGTCATGTACAGCTTATATGTATTGTAAAAGCAGTGTAACGATATACAAGTAAAGTTCTTGAAAGTAGTTCAGATAACTAAAATTAGTAATTTTCCTATCATGTTTTATTTAAATGCGTCGATAATGTTCTTATTTCATTGTTAGTTGCTCCAAAATTAGATACAAATCTTTTAATTGTGTTCTCTGTTTTCTTCATCATTGATCTGCATTGTCTTCATCTTTTAATTAATTTTCACCATAACCTATTGCAACATTGTTGCACCCTGTTGCAATATTCGGTTATATCCAAAATACAAGTTGGAGTTTACTTGAAAGCTACGCAGTTACATAGGGACGTATCTGGTAACAGCCGCATGCAGTTGACATATTTATTTTTCTTTCACGACTTTTCCGAATGTCAGATAGATTTTTGAATAACGCGAACCAAAATATTACTTTTTGTCTAACTTACTTTTATAACTGTAAAGTATTTCTTGAAAACGAGAAAAATAAGAGCCCATAAGGTTCTTACTAATCTTTTATAGTATCGGGTTGGGACGATTTATTTAATAAATCTTTATATGTCGGTGTAACGTGTCCAGCCAACAGAATATTTTAATAACTTATAATACTTTACGCTATCAAACAAAATAATCTGATTCATGACATTATAATTAATATTGACTATACTAATTATGGGCAGCGTGGCGATTATGGGCATTTACCTCCTAATGCGTTTATACGCATAGTTAATAGAAGAGGCCTACGTCCAGCAGTGGACTATCATAGGCTGATGATGATGATTATGATACTAATTATGTATACATAACATACATTTGGCCGTGTGGTGACGGCAGTAAGAATACATTTGTCACCACCCCAACTCCTCCTGCGGGTGTCGTAAGAGTCGACTAAGGGATTGAAGTGTCACTTACCATCATTTAATAAACGATTGGTGATGGGCAGCAGCGTCATCATAGTAGACACATTACTGCAATCGCCAATCCGCTTGCCCAGCGTGGCAATTATGGGCATTTACCTCCTAATGCGTCTATACGCATAGTTAATAGGAGAGGCCTATGTCCAGCAGTGGACTGTCATAGGCTGATGATGATGATGATGAACATACATTATGTACCTATACAAATATAGTATGCGCATTGGAAACCAACAGTTAATTGTAAACCAGATACGTACGATTTGTATAAATCACTTCTATAGATAAATTTTATCCCAAGTGTAATAAATAATTGAATGTTTTCACTTATCAGTTACGTATCAAATTCTGTCACTTTTTATGTAATAATTAAGTTACATAACAAACAAATAGAAATTATTCTGACCACGCTTACTCAAGGGTATTTTGAAGGTTGCATTTACATGCTTAGTCTAGAATCCTAATTTATTTGGAACATAAGTAGGTATATAAATTCCAAATAATGTTTCAAACAAGAACTTATGTTGGCAGTGAAATTTAATGAACAACACAACATTAACAAATGTAATAGCAGCTCTAAAACACATAAATATTATTATTTCATTGAAAAGGAGAATAATCGTAAATCGTAATACTAGAATTACCTTTCAGAACCACCGTTTCTTTTTTTTTGCCATAATAGTTTGGCAGCTGCAATACGACGAAACGAGAGTGGGGCTTGTCAAAGTAATCTCATGGGATATTTATGTAAGTAAACATTAATTAAATATGATGTCTAGTGATACAAACACACGTAGCAAAATGATTTACGCTTGTAAGTAATCTAAAATTAATATCCCTAATGGCGAGATTCTTATCAGTTTTCATTTTCAATTCAATACCGAATGGTGCGTATCAGGCAATTTATCTAATATCTTAGTCCTTAGCGCTGAGAAGCTGGATCTGTTATAACCTTAAATGTTAGGATTAGGTAAGTTGTATTCCAAATTAAATTTGGGCGAGAATGGTTCAATTAATTGCGTTTGTAAGTGAAATGTAACGAAAGAGAAATAACAAAAATATTCAGTGCCATCGTAAAAAATATTAATGTCTGTCATGTGTGCAATCTTAACTGCTGGTCAATTAATTGAATAGTCCATTATTTACTACATTCATTTAAAAAAACTGAAACTCCGGCCAATCTCAGTTTAAGGTTCCGTAGTTATTTAAAAACTGCTGGATCGATTATATTCCGAATAGTAGTAAATCCCTTTATTGTACACAGAATATGTTACAAACACAGTTATACAGAAATGTAGGTACAAAGGCGAACTTATCCCTATAAGGGATCTCTTCCAGCTAACCTTTGAGAGATTGAGTGGAGAACCGAAAAATTAGATAGACAAACTCACACAATGCACAATGAATACAAAGAATTAAAAAAACACTTAATTAATAGAATACACACATAACTTTTATCAAACAATACATAGCCTTGAATGATGCCACATGACATGCCACTGGCACTGCCGGAGGGATAGAGGCAACCCGTTCCATAAATAGTTTTATTTTAAAGTATGCTATTTTTCCTCATATTTTTTGGACCCATGGATAAAAAGATAGAGGAGTGAGGACACATTTATTTTTAATTCTGGAGTGGTTATCTCCAAAAATATTCACTTAAAGAAAAATACTTTTTTGAGACTCTTAATATTTTTATTGACCTATTCAACGATACTTCACACTTTCACACTATAAGATTACAGGAAAATAAAAAAAACATCCCCACTTTACGACTAGCTAAGGTATACGAAAAAAATGTATTTATTTTATCTACTACTTTTTCGACGTGATTAATATGTGTATCTGTACCAAATTGCAAATTTCTAGTACTTACGGTCACTGAGCTATGCTGCGGGCAGACAGATAGACAGAAGGACAGACGAAAATGGCGAAACTATGAGGATTCCTTGTGTACTCTGGAACGCTAAATAATTAAAATTATAGAATACAACAAAGTTTATATAATATTCATGAATTTCTGACTGCTTGCCTAAAATTCGTAATGTAAATTGAAACAGTATTTGTTCCATGTTCAGTTAAGTTACGAAGATTACATCTTTAAGAAACTGTAATTCACTTCCCGTCAATACCTAAAATATATTTAATAAATATATTGTAAGATTTTTAATATCTAAATAATGATTTCAACGTTTAAGCTGCTCTTGTCAAGTGGATTCGTTTGCAATAAGATCGTTTATTAAGTAACACAACACAATCGTATATAGGTAGGTAGCTAATTACTCTATTCCCCTCCGTATTTAGGTGGGTAACATTTGTCTTCTTTTCATCAGTCAGATATTTAGGTACTTTAAAATGCGATAAAGCTAGCCTAACTACCAAGAGTTCTTTTTTATCCCAAATTGTTTTAATTAGAACAGACGTTTTTTTCTGTCCCCAATTATGACCGAGCGCGTGACTAGAATATATAGCGGTGTTAGTTGATCGTGTTAAAATGTTCTCCGATTTTTTATGTTTTTTTCTTAGATTCAAGAAAAAAAGCTACAGAGTATGAAACATGAACATTCACTCGTAACTTGTTTGACCAAAGTTGGCATCATTCAAAAAGCTTCCGAAATTGGGTCTTCTCCACCTATCCCCCATCGTCCGAGTTGAAGCAGTTTAAATGTACCTACACCTACCTATCTTATAACCAGAGATCGGACAAATGTGCGTATTTGTTCGCAATATGGACATGACTTCAAAGTTGATTGAATAATGAATCATTTTAGTCATTTTTAGAAAATTACCTATTCGACACAGGTAACTATGAAAACCTTTGTAATTAGTCACCTAAAAATTTTAAATCAAATTTCAAGTTAGTTAAGATTTTTCTTTTTTTTTACATAAACTATAATGTTTATGGTGCTCAAATCTTGCACAATAATTACTGGTGTAGAGCCACACCAACCATAAAAATTACAAGCCCAAACTCGTCGGGGGCAGAATCACTTAGCTTATCCTGGCACGCCCTTTGAAAATGTTCGAATGCACTGTTGCTAAGCCATGACTATTAAAATTTGCAGCTTCTTTCCACTACCAACGGTAGACAGATGGATTATAATTCATATGCTTTCGTTATTGTTATATAAAACCGAAAACCCCATACAATTGTTAATAAGTTAAATTTCGAAGCATGTAAGTCTTCGTACTATAATCAATATTATTTAAATGTCAGCCAATTGTGAAAATTTCGTTCCAAATGAATTTAATTTATCGGACAAAGGCAAACAGACCTCGTAATGATTATGAAGCAGAATTTATTGCTACTGTTAAATATGACAAGGTAGTTGTGTCGTCATCGTTACCCACATTTTTATACTTCATACGATTTAAATTATTTTGCTCAATCCAATGCGGAATCTGTCTTTAAAAGCAACTCCTGCAAAACCAGTTCAATTATATTTTAGTTTGAAGTGAACTTTTGGCATCCACCTTACAACAAGCTATTAGCTAAAATAAAAAAAAACTGCATGAAGCTATTTGAGCCACATGAAATACCAGGGTCGATTGTAAAAAAAATATAAATAGTTAAGGCCTTTATCAGAACAAAAATCACGATAGCGTCAATTGTGTTACGAAAGTTAATCATACAAACTATGTGATATCGTCGGTTGTAATATGAATTACTGTAACCACCAAAATGACGAAAATGAGTTAAGTATACGGTTCGACTGCAAATGTCCTGCTCTATCGAACGGTGTATATAAAATATTTATATCCAGAAAAAAATGTCGAATAGGTTAACAATAATTTTGCCATTTTATTAGGTTTCTACGTTTTTTATTAACGTATGTAAAGGTTTAAAAAAATAATAGACAATATTTTTACGTAAGTACGAATTTGTAAGTACAAAATATGTCCTTCCGAATGTACTCACCACATTTTTATAAATGTCAATGCTGTAAGCGCCGTCAGTATTGTATGGCTCATAAGCACTTCGGTTTCAATTTGCGAGTAACACTTAATTACGAAATCCACTTTTGATGAATTTTCATTAAATAATTAACGTATCTCAATTTTTTTCTAAAAATATTTAACGTAAGCACCAGCCATTTCCTGAACTACAACTGTGGTCGCAGTTAGTAACTGTGTTTCAAATAGACCTCTTAAAAATAAAACAAACAAGATAAACATCATTTCAAAAGCATAATTAACTAAGAAGATACGACTTATTTTATAAATGTCAAATTCGTTTTGGGCCCTCCTGAAAAATCGTTATTTGGTGGTTACATTAATTCATATTATAACTGACGATATACTCTGTCCAATAACCTTCGGCAGTAGTAAAAGGGGGCTAATTTAAACACTCGTATCATAATGTACTATTACAATTTCTTGTTCGTAAGCGAGATAATATTGATTGGCGTGTTATATTGAAAGTGGCCCAGCGGACAATAGCTAATGTTATTTTAAATCTGAGTTCGACGCTGGTATAATAAATACATAGCAAGCCTTTGAACACTACTATTGTATGAAAGAGTAGCCTTTTGAAACTCTATACGCTCAAAGGACGGTCTGGAAATAAGCAAACTTGGACATTGAAATAACTCGACGCAGTTTACATGTATCCTAACATATATGCAAGACTGTTCTTCTCTATGATTATATATGTCATGTTATTTTATATTTTCGAATGTCTCGCTTGATGAAATAAATTTGATGCTTCTCACTATTTGGTTGAAATTGAAAATATTAGTAAGTTTATTTAATGTGGCCATTATGAAATTGCTTATTTTGTTTACGTCATACATTCCGAGTTTTTTTTCGCTCTACTATGTTAATTTCACTACAATGCATTTTAAAGATCTATATTCTACTAAGTATAATTGAGTGAGTTTTACAGATGTTGCGTTATGCTTTGATATCTTGAATATCTTGGCACATTTTACACAAATCAACCTAGTCCCACGGTAAGCTCAATTAAGGCGTATGATGTGGATACCCAGCGACTATATGTATAATAGATAAATACATGTAAATACTTAAATACATAGACGGTCATGACTAAGGAACAAATGTTTGTGATAAATGGATACACAAATAATACCCTCGCCTGGATTCTAACCCGGGACCTCCAGCTTCATAGGCAGTGTCGATGTCGCTACCAACTAGGCTACGAAGGCTGTAATTTGTCTAAATTTAGTGTTAAACAAATAGTATAGAAAAACTCAATTAAAATTAAATCAGTACACGTTTCTAAAACTACGAAAAACATGTTACTTGTAAAAAATATTTGAACATGTTTCAAAAATTTTACGTTTTATAGCACCTAAATGAAGCGCTGGTAAAAGCAAAAGAATTTTTCATACCTATTTTAAAAATGTTCACACCTAGTTAGACGTAGCAAACCCATTGCTTTGATCGAAAGCGTTTATTGCAGCATAACGCTATATGATAGGTATCTGTTTTCTTGACGCCTATCGTGTTAATTGTTATATCGAGGGTTGCCTGGTAAAACCCGATAAGTCGAGCAAGCCAGTTTTTGAAATACGAACTTTAAGACAATTACGTTAGGTTGTCATTTCAGTTACCTCGACTCCGGTTTCACCAGGCAACTCTCGATATACTGTCTCTCACTTACAGTATAAGTTCAGACAATACAGTGTGTTTCCATGACCCGGGCTTTTACGAAAATGGGTAATAATACGCATTACTAGCAATCGTTTTCAAATACTAACATTTGACAAATAATTAAATTGACCGTACAATTAATTTTATTTCTTCCGAACGATCAATGTAACGCGTGTACAGCTTAGTTGTCAAACGTTGTGAGTGGCTGTGATCTGTCATTGTCAAGTGCAAATTAACGATTCATTTTGAAGTACATTGCTTCATAGCTTCTCAATTAACTTTTCTTAGAAAGTTTATTACTTTTAAAATTAGCATTTTGAATCGTTCACAGTTTGGTTAGAAATCTGCATCGCATTCCTCGGTTTCGATAAAAGCCAGTGTCATAGACACACACTGTATTGTAATATTATGTGAAAAATTCAGTCTTCTTCTTCTACTACCTAGCGTTATCTCGGCCTTTGCCAGAGTCCACTTTCCTGCTACATTTCCTCCACTTTGCGTGATCCTGGGCATCTTCTAGGTATTGTAAGCCCATTCACACTCATGTCAGCCTTCACGGCATCCAGCCATCGCTTCTTTGGTCTGCCGCTGGGTCGGCGGCTGTTAAGGGCTAGGTTGAGGCATATGTTTCCTACGTAGCCAGGATGCTTAGCCAAGTTGCCAATCGCTAGCGCTTGCTAGCGCATCGTCGTTTTCCCTCTCTGTCACTCCTTCATATTAGTGCGACAAAGAGGGAAAACTACGTTGCGCTAGCAGGCGCTAGCGATTGGCAACTTGGCTAAGCACCCTGGTGCCTTACGACAAACGTGACCAAACCACGGAAGATGGCATTCTTGGAGCTTTTCCGCTACGTCACGGACTGCAAACTGAAAAATTCAGTCTTCGAACAAAAAATATAATATGTAAGCTGCATGCCATACTAAATTGCCTTTCGGAATCTGTTGCCAATGATGATTGATAATGCCAATTATTTAACTTAAATTCTATTATTATAACTCAATTTAATTATTATTCCGTGGTAATTTTGAACCACATTGCAACTTTACTGACTTACTATCAACTCCTATTTACGTTTTCTGTCTACTCATAGAGGGCGAACATTTGACGTATATTTTATGCAAAAATTCGCATGTAAATTCAAGTTTCTGGTTTTATTATTTTAACAAAATGTGCAGCTTTGTCACAAGAAAACGAAAAATAACTTATGCAATTCAGTGGCAAAGTTGCTCAGAAAAGTTTTGCTATGAAAGGAATAGAGCTGGTGGAACATAGCGTAGATTTTATTATACAGGGTGGAATTTTGTAATGCCACCTGAAGGGGAAGTACTCTTAATACTGTAGATAGAAAATTGCACACAAAGAAAACATTCCTCTATTAAAAAAAAAGAAAACTACATTCAAAGATTTTTTTTAATTCGGTTGTCGCACCCGGTAATCGAACCGACTAAAATCTTAAAAGTTGCACTCTGTATTTTTATTGCATCGATCGTTAGGGGCAATTATAAGGATGAAATCTCTCTAACAAACTTCATAAATTAAATGAAAGGAAAATAATGAAATTGTTTTTTAAAAAATAAGCATGCATTAAATCAAATTGTTCTTAATATTTTCTTCGGCTACCGCGAGGATTACACATGAAAAAAAATATGGAAATGGATAAACTCTCGTATATTAATTAACTTTAACTTCATTCCGACGTTTCGAACACTTTATCCGCAGAACACGAACCCTGTAAAGTTTAAATTTTTGAATGCAGTTTTCTTTATAAAAAAAATAAGGGAATGTATTCATCGAGTAAAATTTTCCATCATCGGTATTAAGAGTATTTCCCCTTCAGGGGCCTATTTCTCGAAAGCTTGTAACTTGTAATACAAGCGGAAGTCTTTAACTAATTAATAGTGTCAAAAAGAGACTTCCACTTGTATTACAAGTTACAAGCTTTTGAGAAATGGACCCCAGGTGGCAATACAAACCACCCTGTATGCTATGTATATTAACTTAAAGCGCTTTCGGTCGAGTGTTAAAACGGCTGCTAAGCAGCGGTCGTGGGTTTAATCCCCGGCTCTTACCAATAAGTTTTTCAAAAACTTACCTACGAAAGGTTGAAATATTATTTGATATTCACAAGTGCTTTACGGTGAAGGAAAACATCGTGAGGAAACCTTCATAAATTTGCAAAAAAAATCAAGGGTGTACGTAAAGTTCCCAACAGGTAATGGGCCAGCGTTGGGGGCCACGTAAAACAGGCACGTTTAATGTCGAGTTGCAGAAAATGGCCAGAATATAGGTATATACAAGTATAAAAATTTTTAATATATATTTTGATTCCAGAATCAAAATATATATTATATTTGTACCATTCTACGTGGACTGACACATATTATTATAGTTTTATTTCATAAATAACTTACATCACAACAAGTTTAGTCATATATTATACGCTTGGCAGCATAATCCTAAAGCGACTGTCATGCATGAGATCTTCAAACCCAAACCTTTTCCCATTATTTCAGTTTGTCACGATGGTTTCCTGCGCCAAAAAACTTTTTGTAAATATCAAATTATACGAGTATCTCTCACCTGTGTCCTTGAAAATTAATTGGTGTGAGCAGGAGTTAGAACCTGTAACTTTCGCATTGAAAGTGGCATGCTGTACAGCAATTATTCATTGTATTATCTTGATACATTATCTTGACCTAACTTTTTTAAAATGCTCCTCTACGACATTATAAAATTTCTTAATTAAAAAGAATGCCTCTCACACGATAACAATAGCATAAATCACAATCAATAATCGTGGTGAACAAACTGTCCTTTGATACTCTACGAGGATATGATATTTGCAGAAGATCAAAGCAAGGTAAACATCACGAAAGCTTTATTGCGTTGGGAGCATTCCTTTCACTAATAGGAGGAGGCTGGCATTTTCAGACTCGTTTTATTTCTTCGAGGTTTTGACATATAAGACGTGCGTGACATCCAAAATTGTGGTGCGGTTAGTTAAGGCTGATGCACATTGGATGAGAAGCCGTCAGTCATGCTGTCATACCTAGTCGCCATTCTAAATATATGTATGAGCACTCCTCATTACGCTGGTATTTCCTATATATCTATATGTCAGCCTCCGTAGCCTCGTTGGTAGTGACCCTGCCTACGAAGCTGGAGTTTTGGCTTGGTCATGGCTGTCTAGTATTTAAGGACCTATAGGAATTTATCTATTATATTTACCTATATTTATCGTCGCCTGGTACCCACATCACAAGCCTAAATTGAGCTTCACGGTAAGCTCGGCCTAGGTCGATTTGTTTAAGATTATCATAATCATCATCATCAGCCTATGATAGTCCACTGCTGGACGTAGGCCTCTCCTATTAACTGTGCGTATAGACGCATTAGGAGGTAAATACCCATAATCGCTACGCTGGACAAGTAGATTGGCGATCGCAGTAATGTGTCCTCTACGATGACGCTGCTGCCCGTCATCAATCAAATCAAAGAATACCTAGTCAGTGACACTAGTCAATCCCTTAGTCGACTCTTACAACACCCGCGGGAAGAGTTGGGGTGGTGACAAATGTATTCTTACTGCTATCACCACACGGCAAAGATTGTTTAAGATGTCCCAAGATATTTTTTATATGTTTTTTAAGCTACGGGTTAATTTCATAATACTAATTAATGTAATGAGGATACGAGATATTGTAGAATTCATGATTTTCTTGTAGTGAAAAAATATTTTAACTGACGAACTTCTGTACAAGGTTGGTTCATGAATTCATGATTCATGCACAGCTGTAGGTAATGCAAAAATCGTAAAATGCGTCATCTTCTTGTTGGTAATCCTTTCTGTCTGCACTTCTGCACAGACTTTAATTTTTAAATTAATATTATATAAGTGTACATAAAACCCGGTGGCACATAAAGTACACTACAGTAACTTAGCACCGTCGCAGTCAACTGAACATTCGTGCACTTTATGCGCGTTGTAATTAGGGTCACGAATCTTTTTTGGTGTGGTGTGTGGAGGCAAGGCAGAACGTTGTTTTGCTTCTCTACTTACAGATTAGCGCAAACCAAACATCAAATGTGCACAATACATGTAATTTACATACATACATCATCATCACTGTTGGGCACAGGTATATTACGTATGGACCCATTGGGAAGTACCCAATGCCCTTTACCCCCACCTTAGACAAGCGGATTGGCAATCGCTGTAGTATCTTCAGGGTCGCGTTTTATAAAGTTACAATTTACAATTTTGCTGTTTGCCTCTCTTTCTAGCCAATACGTGCGTGCGTTAGAGAGGCAAACAGCGAAATTGTAAAATGTAACTTTATAAAACGCGACCCTGTATGATGACGCTCCTGCCATCAATCTTCAATAAATAATAGGAACACACCATATGAGAAGAGTTGGGGTGATGACAAAGTATTTTTTATTATTGTTACTGCTGTCACTACGCGACCAAAATATATATTTACCAAATAATAATCAGCATTTAAAAATAATTATGTACTATCTAATTGTATATTGATTTAAACTTTCACGATTATCACTCATATTTTACAGACAAACGGGTCTTAATCGCGTAAACTTACGTTTAATTATATCCTGACGTTTCGGGCATGACGTTACACCCGTGGTCGCAGGCAGACTATCTAATTGTGTTTTTCTGTCGCTATTTTGCCAATGAAAGGTACTATTGCCAAGAGCAATCCTTTATATTTATTATGCGTTAACGTTGCAAGTCTCAGGAAGGCCGTTTTTAAGAAAGTACTAGTAGTAGCCTAGGGACGGATAAATAGCTTTACAGTTTCCGTCTGCCAAGAATCTTACATGATTTGAAACTGCATTGCTATTAGAAGAAAATTTATATAAGTAAGGTTGTCTAAAAAATTGTAATCAGATCACCAGGGATATGTTATACTAAACTGATCAGATTTTCGTCATCTTGAACATATAAATAATCTCGTACATGTTAGAAATTGACATAATGAAATCGGTTGTTATAATGGTTGGTACCAGAAAACGGTTGCACGAATTTTAGAGAACTTACGATATGAATGAAGATAAGTCTTTATGTAAATCGTTCTTTCAGCGCCTGCTTTGCATTTTTCTTATAAGTGACTGTTATTAGTAAGTGCTAGGTATTATTTAACGATCCATAAAAATATGTATCTAATTATTTATCGTCATAATAATCCACATTAAGATGATCATTAACAATCGCAATTCATGAGCCATGCCATATATCTACAGCTAAGATATGATGGATGGGCATGAAAAACAACAAAAACGAATAACCTCATTACAGGTTACTCTCCATCATCGTCTTACGTGACCTGGCGCTATTTTTGAACCCAGCTAATACCTTGTCTAATGGAACTATCCCTTAAACACGTCAGTTACTCGCGTGCGACGAAAGCATAAAAAGGCTACCTATCAAGGACTATCCCGTGAGAATGTAAACAACATAATGTAGAACCTATCTGTCATTGGCACCTCGCCAATAATACTAGATATAAGTAAATCGTTTCAAAGATCCCACTATCGGCTCATGTATCGATCCTAATAAAATCGTTTCATTTATTCGAGGTATTGAGTATCATATCGCGGATTATGAAGTTTTCAGCAAGCTAACTTTTATAGTCAGCTAATTTTATCCGCTTTAATAATTAGGTATGGCTTTGTTTTCGAAAGGCCGGGAATCAGATTACTCTTGGAAAATGGCTCCGTTTAATTATGTAAGAAAAGGCTTAGGCTGAGCCGTGCTCTTGTAATCTGATCACGAACACACGTAAAATGGGTTGAGGAATAATTTTATTTGCTTTGTTTTGGTAACGTCTAGTTGCTAATCCTATAGACAATTTTTGAATACGTGTTTTCACAAAATAATGTGTTTGTTGACTCTGAAACCCACATTTGTTTCAATGATTTAATACGACCTGTGGCCATGTTTGAATTAACAAATCTTATTTATTTTAGGCACATGTACATAAGCTCTTTAAGTATGTTTAGCTATTGGACTAAAGTATTTGCTACATGCCATATCAAAGGAACAATTCTTTTATTTTAAATAATTTAGTTAAATAATTTACAGATATTATGCATAATTCGTTTCCTTCGGTTTTTCACGGAATTGTCCAAATCACTTTTATTCCTATCGCTTGCACTAAACCTAAATAAAAGAGAAAGATAAATTCGGGCATTTCCGTGAAAATACGGAGGCAAAACATTATGCACTACATCTGTAATAAGGGTTGACCCGAATTCACACCTATTTAATACTTGGAATCTTACCTATAAACCCAGGGCAGTTTGTGCCACTATGAAATATGCATGGCACTTCCCGATGCGGTGCACCTATTTCCATTCACGATTGGTGCATCTGATACAACTCGCCTCAAACTGTAAATTTTGTTCGACATCGTTGCTCAGTTCAGTTGCTAAGTTTAGTTTCACATGGCTGAGGTTGCAATATTATCAGTCAAAAATAATTAACTTTTTTATCTTATTAGGAATCACGATTATTGCGACAGCGCCCTTAATACCTGCATTTCTGTAGTATATCATATTCAATATTTTAAACAGACTTGTAGGCTGATGAAGTGATGAAGGTGATTTTGTTCCTATGGATAAGTATGAATAATGTTAACATCTTTAGGCCGGGACTCCATCTGTGCGTTTTTGAGTAAATTGTTTTAGGAAACCGGACGAAGCTACACTAATGAATGAAATAATGATATTCGGCTCTCATTCGTCAGTATCCGTACAACCGCTCCGTAATCCCTACAACTTATGTAAAAATTCACAGACCTCAAAAATACTTGTATAGACTTTTTATGAACCTGTTTTTATTGTACATGTATAAATGAAAGCCTATTAAATATAATGGACGGGCCACTACAGTTACACATGCATATGTGTAACTGTAGCGGCCCGTCCATTATATTTAATAAATATGCATTTATTAGTGTTTTTTCTCGGGGTACTATATCACGAATATTGTTTGAATTATAACACAAGCACAACAATTTTTAATGTTCGTTTTTCAATATCTACAACGGAGAGAAGTAGGTACCTTACGTCCATTAGTGTAAGTAACAATAATTTCGAGTTGATGACGAACGTCGTACAAAAGCCTAGCCATTCATTTATCTTTCTTTTAGTTCGTATTCACATACGTCTGAGAGCAGCATGCGGTGAGATGTGTTACAAAATCGACTAATGGATTTATCCGTCTGATATAGCTTTTGTCACTATTTTCTCCTCGTGGAAGGAAACGCCCATGTGTGGTATTTCCTCAATTTTATTAACAAGTTGATCATATTTTTAATAAGGGTCATTAATGTCATTATAAAAGTGGTTGAGATGATAAATTCAACACGCGCATTGAACTGTTTTGTTTTAAACTTAATCGTGTTTTGAAATTGCACAACGAATTGTGACACTGTTTGCTACGCATGAGCTTAAACAATCAAATTAGATACTGCTTTTGATGTTAACTTCTAAAAGCATTTCATCTTGGTAAAATTGCATGGCATATTGCAAAATTGAATAACTAAATTGAATTCACGACCTCAACGTTTTGAGTAAAATCTTCCTTGTTGGCCAAACCTTAACTAAGCAACTCTGGTTTGAATTTAAAAATTAAACTTAAATTTCCCTCAAATGTTGAAATATTTTAGTCAAGATG